>VZQC01012905.1:1788270-1801125 GCA_009823505.1 Rhizomys pruinosus
TGACTTCATGCTCCCTGGCTTGTGCTCAGTCAGCTCCTCACAGCCCAGACCCAGATGGTGCCTGACACCCAGTGGGCTGAGCCCTCCAACATTAGTCCCCAGGCCTGGGAAACTCCTCAGCTGAGGTCCCCTTTTACCAGAGGACTCTAGCAAGCCAGGGATGGTGGTGCACACCTTTCACTCAGGAAGCAGAAGCAGGCAGATATCTGTGAGGTCAAGGCTAGCCTACATGACATAGAGTTCCAGGCCAGTCGGGATTATTGAAACAAAAGTAGCTATCATATTCTGCTTAAATAAAGTGAAGTTGGATCAAGGCAGATACCCATTTTTAACTTTGGGCCTCTGTGCACATACACATGCATATAAGCATGCACACCACATGCACAGATTTAGGCTGGGTATGGCAGCACACACCTACACACCCAACACCAAAGAAACAGAAGTGGAAGGATTGGCTCTCTTGGTGTACACAGTAGGTTCTAAGCTAGCAAAGACTCCATGCTCAGATGCTGTCTCAGCTTTTCCCACAAACCCCAAGTATGTATACCTGCTGAATATTGGTGTCAACATACCATGATCATTTTCCTTGTCTGCTCTTTATTACTGATTTATATATATTTCATTTCAGGTCTAAGAAAAGCCACAAGAAGAGCCGGAGAGGGAATGAGTGATGGACTTGTTCTAGGTTTTAATCCAAATGGCCTCCTGGTTATGGGGTTGTCTGCTTAAGTGGAAGGCTTAGGACCTCCTTCAGGCAGCTGTTAATACTTGAACTTTAAAAAAATGTAAAGTTCTTTAAAAAAAAAAATTAAAGAGGTGCTGAGTTTTGTATCTCTTACTGAATTAAATCAACATCCTCTTAGGAGTGTTTCCCAAGGTCAATTTTTGATCAGACCCACTAGGACTATTCAGACTTAACAGGAGAGGATCTGGAAGTTGGAAATTCGTGGGAAGGAAAAGATCTACGCACTTGGTAACCCTTTTCTTGTTTTATTAAACCTGACCCACTTTCAGTTCTCCAGTTTCTGGTTCGCTCTGTGATGATTAAGTATGTTAGAATCTCATAGTTTAAGCTTCTGCTATTCAAACACCCAGTCAGTAAAACAGCAACTCCTAATTCCTTCCTAACCACAGAAAGTGGTGGTAAACTAGCAGTTCCAAAGAACAGAATACATTCGCACATCTGGTCTTCACTGGCTTATTTAATTCAGTGCATGGTTACACTTAACACACTTCATAGAAGCCATGGGGCGCTGTCCGTCTATAATCCACACACACTCTGGAAGCCAAGGCAGGAGAATATTCTTAGTTTTGACTTGAGTTGCTAGACCATAGTGTAGTGCACAAGGCAATGAAGAGATTGCTTTGAGGGCCTAAGAGTGAGGGTTGTGGTGATGAAAGAGACATAGCTTAGAAAATCCAAGACAGCTATGGTAGATGGACCAGAGTGCAGCCGGGTGACCTAGGCCAGAAGATGTAGATGAGCTTGCCCAGGGAGGATGTAGAGAGAGCACAGGGCAGCACATCAGCACTACTCAGCACTGGTGACAAAATGTACAATACCAAAATGGGAGTAGGGAAAGACCAGGGGTCTGCAGGCACAGGCAGAGGCTTCATGGTCTCCACAGGCACCAGTACTTGATTATGAAGAGTCCTTGCTGTAGAAGTTTCTTTTGCCAGTATTTACATTCTTCCTTTAAGTAGGGAGAAATGATTGATGACTTCTTGGAACTCTAATCCTAGGAGGAATTGTGAAGACCAGCTGCCTTAGGATCCAGCTTCAAATCCAGTGAAATCTGGTCATAGATAAATATTCAACAGTGAAGGGCTTTCATAGCAGTACTGAAGCTGTTTTTTTGTTTTTCTTTTTCTGAGGCAGGGTCTCCCTGTACCTGCCTGGCCCCATTACGTAGTTTTGTTGTTGGGTTTTTTTGTTCATTTGTTTTTTGTTTTTTAATTTTTTATGTGTATGAGTGTACTGTCTGCATGTAGGTTGATGCACCTGTGTTGTGCAATGCCGAGGAGGTCAGAAGAGGGCGTCAGATTCCCCTGGAACTGGAGTTAAAGACAGTTCTTAGCCAGGTGTGGTGGCGCACGCCTTTAATCTAGCACTTGGGAGGCAGAGGCAGGCGAATCTTTGTAAGTTCAAGGCCAGCCTGGTCTACAGAGTGAATTCCAGGACAGCTGGGGCTACAGGGAGACCCTGTCTTGCAAAGACAAAAAACAAAACAAAACAAAAAAAACAGTTCTTAGCTGCCATGTGGGTGCTAGGAATCGAACCCGGGTCCTCTGCAAGAGCAGTCGGTGCTCTTAACTGCTGAGCCATCTCTCCAGCCCCAAGTTTTTTTTATTTTATTATTTATTTATTTATTTTTGTCTTTTTGAGACAGAGTCTCCCTGTAGCCTCAGCTGTCCTGGAACTCACTTTGTAGACCAGGCTGGCCTTGAACTCACAAAGATCCACCTGCCTCTGCCTCCCAAGTTGCTAGGATTAAAGGCATGCACCACCACACCTGGCAAGTTGTTTATTTATTTATTTATTTTGGTCTTTTCGAGACAGGGTCTCCTTGTAGCCCCAGCTGTCCTGGAACTCACTCTGTAGACCAGGCTGGCCTTGAACTCACAAAGATCCGCCTGCCTCTGCCTCTGCCTCCCAAGTGTTCTATAGGTTTAAAGAGTGCTAGGATTAAAGGCGTGCACCACCACGCCCGGCTGCAAGTTGTTGTTTTTTTTAATGACTTGCGTGTCTTGCCTATTTCTGTGAGCACATATGTATGTGTATGTGCTGATGCCCACAAAAGCCAGAAAGGGCATCACTGTTGAAGCTGACAGTTACTGATGCATCTGTGAGCCAGCCAATGTGGGTGCTGGGATTCCAATTCCAGTCCTCATGATTGACTGTCAAATGCTTTAAGCTGCTCAACCATCAACAGCCCCTATTACGGTTTTGTTTCTTTTCTATTACTAGTTTTTGTTTGTTTTGAGAGCAGGGTCTCCCTGTAGCCTCAGCTGGCCTGGAACTCACTATGTAGATCAGGCTGGGCTCAAACTCACAGAGATCTGCCTGCCTCTGCCTCCCAAGTGTTCTATAGTTTTAAACCACTAAATTGATTTCACTTTTCACAATTTCAAACACAGTGCCTTAAAAGTTTGTTACAGAGCACAATGAACTTTTAGTGCTAAGAAATTAAGGGAGATGTGTTCACAGAGGCCACAGAACCACCTGGTGTAAACCTTTCTAACCTCTCCCTCTTCAGCAGTATGACCTGATTTTATTTTTTTTGTCTTTTCGAGACAGGGTCTCCCTGTAGCCCCAGCTGTCCTGGAACTCACCTTGTAGACCAGGCTGGCCTTGAACTCACAAAGATCCGCCTGTCTCTGCCTCCCAAGTGCTAGGATTAAAGGTGTGCGCCACCACGCCCGGCACATTTTTTTTTTTTGAGACAGGGTCTCCCTGTAACCCCAGTTGGCCTGGAACTCACAGAGATCTGCCTGCCTCTGCCTCCTGAGTGTTAGGATTAAAGGCATGTGCCGCCACATGGGTGCTGGGAATCAAACCCAGGTCCTCCATAAGAGCAGTTGGTGGCTCTTAACCGCTGCCATCTCTCCAGCCCCATATATATTTTTAAGATTTATTTTTTATTCATTTATATATTTTAATATTTTATTTTCGTTTTTTAATGTGTATTAGTTTATTGCCTGCATGTATATGAGTGTACCTGTGTTGTGCAATGGTTGCAGAGGTCAGAAGAGAGCATCAGATTCCCCTGGAATGGGAGTTACAGATAGCTGTTAGCTGTCATGAGGGTTCTTGGGAATCGAACCCAGGTCCTCTGCAAGAGCAGCCAGTGCTCTTAATTGCTGAGCCATCTCTCCAGCCCCCCTCATTTATATTTTTTTAACATGTGGCCATATGGTTCTTTTTCTTTTTTTTTTTTAATTTATTTTTATGTGTTTTACCTGCATGCAAATGTACCCATTCGTGCAAAACCTGTGAGGACCAAAAGAAGGTGATGGAGCTCCAGGAACTGGAGTTATGGATGGTTGTTAACTGACATATGAATGCTGGGAACTGAACCCAGGTGTTCTTCAAGAGGAGCAAGTGTTCTTAACCACTGAGCCATCTCTCACAGGTTGTTAAGTGTGATGATATACTCATTTTTACTTTGACCATATTAGTTATTTTGTTTTTCTTTTTACTTTTGTGTATGTGTATGTGTATGTGTGTGTGTGTGTGTACATGTGTATATGTGTGTACATGTGGAGACCAGAGATTGACATTAGGAGTCTTCTTCAAGCTCCTCCATTTTTATTGTGTGTGTACATGTTCTTGTGTGGATACACATTCATCTGTGGGGGGAGGTCAGAGGGAGATGTTGAGTGTGGTCCTCGGTCTCTCTCCACCTTATTTTTTGAGACAAGGTCTCTCACTGGAACTGGAGCTCGCCAATTGCCAGGCTGGCCTTGAACTCACAGAGATCTGCTTGCCTTTGACTCCCAGGTGCTGGGATTAAAGGCGTGTGCCACCATGCCTGGTGAGTAGCTAGTACTTTTTTTTTTTTTGGTCTTTTTTTTGAGACAGGGTCTCCCTGTAGCTCTGGCTGTCCTGGAACTCACTCTGTAGACCAGGCTGGCCTTGAACTCACAGAGATCCGCATGCCTCTGCCTCCCAAGTGCTAGGATTAAAGGCGTGCGCCACCATGCCCAGCATTTATTTATTTCTATATGTGTATCAATGTACTGTCTGCATGCAAGTCTGTGCACCCGAGTCTTGCAATGCCGCGGAGGTCAGAAGAGGGTTTCGGATTCCCCTGGAACTGGAGTTCTCCTGGAATTGGAGTTTCAGACGGTTCTTGGCCGCCATGTGGGTGCTGGGGATCGAACCCTGGTCCTCCGTAAGAGCGGTCGGCGCTCTTAATCGCTAGGCAATGCCTTTAATCCTAACACTCAGGAGGCAGAGGCAGGCATATCCTGTGAATTCAATGCCAGCCTGGTTTAAAGGGTGATTTCCAGGACAGGTGGGGGTAAGGGGGGACCCTGTCCCAAAAAAAAAAATGTGCGGGCGTGGTGGCGGCACACCTTTAATCCTAGCCACTTGGAGGCAGAGGCAGGCGGATCTTTGTGAGTTCAAGCCCGCGGCCTACAAGGTGAGCTCCAGGACAGGCTGGGGCTACCGGAGACCCTGTTCTCGAAAAGACAAAAAAAAAAAAAAAAATGTTGTGTGTGATATGTGTGGTGTGTGGTGTGGTGTGTGTGACAAGGTTACTCATTGGCTCATGGCTCCAGGCCATGCTGGCTGGCTAGCCACCCCTGCAATCCTTTTTTCTGCTTCCTCAATGCTGGATTGTAAGCACATACTGCCCCACACCCAGCTTTTCCACATGGATTCTGAAAAATCAAACTCAGGTCTAAAGGCCTGCAAGGCGAGCACTTTACTAATCGAGCCGTCTCTCCAGCCCCCATAGTGTTTTGCTTCTGTCATTGAAATATAGAAAAGCTTTGCTGCCAGTCAGTAAATCATAATTTCACCAAGATTCTCTGAGGAGCAGGGCCGGCAAGATGGCTCAGTGGTTAAGAGCACTTGCCGTGTTACAGAGGATCAGAACAGACTTGGTTCCAGCATCCACACAGGCCAACTCACAACTGCCTATAATGATGCCTCTGCCCTCTGTCCCTGCAGTCATGCGCAAATATCCACACAGAGGCACACATACATGTCCACATAAACTAAGAATAAAGTATTGTAAATATTTTATATGTACGCGTGTATTGCTTACATGTCTCTCTCTCTAATGCCCATAGAGGTCAGAATAGGGCATTGGATCCCCCGGAACTGGACTTATTGACAGTTGTTAGCGTATGTGGGTGCTAGGATTCAAACCCAGGTCTTCTCCAAGGAAAAGTCATTGCTCTTAACCTCTGAGCCATCTCTCAGCCCCTAAAATAAAACCGTTATGAGTGTCTTGCGCCACCTGTGTGTATACTCTGCAGATGTCACAGACGTGTTTGTCAAATCCTCTGGAAACTAGGGTTGTTAGTTGCCAGTGGGTGCTGAGGTGCCTATACCCACGCCGTCCACTGCAAGAGCACAAGTGACTCTTAAAACCACTGGGCCATCTTTTCAGGCTCTTGAAATAAAATAAGTCTTTTAAAAATACTTTTTAAAAATTAAAATTTTATGGCCTAGTGGTTAAGAGGCCAACCGCTCTTACAGAGGACCCGGGGTTCCAATCCCCCAGCACCCAAAATGGCGGCCAAGAAACGTCCGAAAACTCCAATTCCGGAGAACTCCAGCTTCCGGGAATCTGAAGACCCTCTTCGACCTCCGCCAGCATTGCACAACATGGGTGCACAGACCTACATGCAGACAGTCCATCATCACACATACAGAAATAAATAAAATAAAATTAAAATTAAAACTAAAAAAAAATTACTTCTGGCCCCGGTGTGTTGGCGCACATCTTTACTCCCGCAATTGGGAGGCAGAGTCCAGGAAGATCTCTGTGAGTTCAAGGCCAGTCTTGGTTATATGCAAGTCCAGGCTAGCCTGGTCTACCTAGTGAGTTCCCGGCCAGCTGGGACAAAGGGAGACCCGGTTTCAAAAAGACCAAAAAAAAAAAAAAATACTTCTGAACAAACTTCCACCCCTCACTGTCCCAGCCACTCCCCCTGGGACTTCCAGAACTGCATGGAAAATGTTCAAATCAACCAAACCCATCCTGCATCTGTACTGAACAAGTCCAAACTTCTTGTGATCTCTCCAAACAATGCAGCAGAACAACTATCCCCATTGCAGTTCCATTGTATTTGATCTGATCTTCCACTGCAGAAGATTTAAAGGGTACAGGAGGATGTATGTGGGCTCCTTGCACATCCTGAGCTGTTTTGAATGAGAGACTCCAGCATCTCCAGATTTTTGTAGCCCCAGGGGTACTGGATCCATCACTTCAGAGTGCCAAGGAATATATGTGTATGTTGAACAGCAACAAACCCTTCATTCTGGAGCGCCCAGTTTGCTGAAAAGTTAACACACTGGGAAAATGCTGTGTACAAGTCCTGTTAGTCAGAAGCTCTGAGTTAAGAGCGATGCTGCACACCCCATGATCCCAGCTCTTAGGAGGCTGCAGGAGAGGAGCAGGAGTCCAAGGCTAGCCTAGGGTACAGAGTGAGACAGTGCCTCTCTAAATAATATAAATTAGTAAAATTGAAAAAAAAAAAAAACACGCCTTTAATCCTAGCCATGGGAGGCGAGGCAGGCGGAGATCTTTGTGAGTTCAAGGCCAGCCTGGTCTACAGAGTGAGTTCCAGGACAGTGAGGCTATGCGGCTACATGGAGACCCTGTCTCAAAAAGGGACCAAAAAAAAAACAACAAAACAAAAAAAACCATTGATGGAATGTGCAAATGCTCAATTAAAATTTTTGGAATAAAGTGAAAAAAATAAATTAAAAAAAATTTTGAAAACTTAAAAAAGAAAGGATAACTCCAGCTTAAAGATTGGACACAGCCGTTAGTCATCTCCTTATATTTGGCATTTTTTAATTTTAATTTATTTTGTATGTGTTACGCTGTACTGTCTGCATGTAGTTGTGCACCCGTGTCGTGCAACGCTGCGGAGGTTCAGAAGAGGGTCTCTCGGATTCCCCTGGCAACTGGAGTCTCCTGGAATTGGCGTTACAGACGGTTCTTAGTTGCCATGTGGCTTACTGGGATCGAACCCGGGTCCTCTGCAAAGTAGCCAGAGGTGCTTACTAAACGCTCGGCTATCTCTCCGCCCCATATTTGGCATTTATAGGCTCCTCACAGACCCAGACTTCTTTTTTTTTCTTTTTTACTTTTTTATTATTTTATTTATTTCTGTTGTGTATGACTGTACTGTCTGCATGCACGTTTGTGCAACCATGTCGCTGCAATGCTGCGGCGGTCAGACGAGGGTCTCGGATTCCCTGAACTGGAGTTCTCCTGGAATTGGAGTAAGTTCCAGACCTTTCTCGGCCGCCATGTGGGTGCTGGGGATCGAACCGGGTCCTCTGTAAGCGCCGTCGGCGCTTAACTGCTATGCCATCTCTCCAGGCCCCAGACCCAGCTTCTGTATGTTTTGTTTTATCTCCCTCTTAAGGAATGCTTCCTAGCCTGACCTTATTGCCACATGGTGACAAAATGGCTGTTGAAACTGCAGGTCCCACATCCTCATACCGCTAAATTAAGCAGGAAGGAAAGGAAACAAATGGAAAATGGATTTTCTGTAATTGGAGAAGAAAAAAGAATTAGTACCCAGCTAATTCTAGAAAACTCAGGTTCCTTCTGGCATCAGTCTCCTTCCTTCTGGGCTTAAAGGTGTGATGAAGCCCATTATACCAGACCTCAAGCATCTGTGTGTGTGTGTGTGTACGTGTGTGTTGTGTTGTGTGTGTGTGTGCTCTGTGTGTGGTGTATGCCCATGTGTGGGTGTGTGCAGAAGAAGAGGGCTAGAGCAAGACGTCCAGGTATCTTCTCTCGTCACTCTCTATCCTTATTCCTTGAGGCAGGGTCTCTCACTGACCTTGTAGATGAGACCGGAAGTATTGGAGCCCCGGAAGCTGCAGTTACAAGCCGCTGTGTGAATCACCCCAACAACATTGTGCTGGAAACCAAACTGGGTTCCTCTGGAAGAGCAGCAAGTGCTTGAACCGTGGAGCCATCTCTCCAGACTCCCTCTTTTTGTTGTTTGATTGTTTGATTTGTTTAGGAGTGAGTTTTTTTTTGGGGGGGGGGGTTTTAAAGACAGGGTTTTACTAATAGCCTTGGCTAGTAGACCACGCTCTAGCCTCAAACTCATTAGCAATCCCACCCTACTCGACTCCCAAGGCTCGGGAATTAAAGGCGCGCCCACACACGTTCTGGCCCCAGTAGTGTTTGCATTTTTTTTTTTTTTTTTTTTTTTTGAGACAGAGCCTCATATAACCCATGCTGGCTTCAACTCAATACGTTCAGTTGAGGATTGGCCTTAAGTCCTGATCTCCCACATCCAGATCCTGAGTACTGAGATTCACAGACCTACTCCCACCAGTGCCTGCTTGTCTTTCTGTTTAGTTGGTTCACTATGTGATTAGATTTAAGATCCCTGCTTCAGCTCCCATAAGTGCTGGGATCACTGGCAAGCGCCACCACATCCATCGGTTTGTCTATTTTGTTGGTTGCTGTAGGCCCTGCTCTGGGCTGGGGACATGGTGCATGCTCAATAAAGCTTTATTGAGCAAATTGAGAATGACGTAGTCTGATGCTTAGGCACGCAGGATTAGGAGGGTGTCAGGTGCTCCATCGTGGTTCTGTATATACTGGCTATGTGATCTTGGATAAGCTACTTAACATGTCTGAGCTTCAGTTTTCCTATTCTGGAAAGTGTGATGTATATAAAGTGGACGTTGTGGTGCATCCTGTAATCCCAGCACTTGGCCGCTGGAGGCAGGAGGATCACGAGTTCAAGACTGGCATTAGCTACATAGCAGGTTACGTCTAAGCCGGGCATTGGTGGTGCACCGCCTTTTAGTCCAGTACTCAGGAGGCAGAGGCAGGTGGATCTCTGTGAGTTTAAGGCCAGCCTGGTCTTACAGATGTGGTTTCCAGGGACAGCCGGAGTGGCTATGGGAGACCCTGTCCGAAAAAGACAAAGAAAAATCACAAGACTAAAGGATGCGGCCTCATGGACTAAGAAGCCATTGCCTATGAGCTATGAGGACCTGAATTCAATCCTCGGCACACACATAAGAAAAAAAAATGGGGCGCGAGAGATAGTCTAGCGGCTTTATTTTAAGAGAGCCAACCGCTCTTGAAATGACCGGTTCGATCCCCAGCACCCACATGGCAGCTGAGAAACCGTCTGAAACTCAACCAATTCAGGAGAACTCCAGTTCCAGGGGGAATCCGACACCCTCTTTGGACCTCCACGGCATTGCCACGACATGGATGCACACACCTACCTGGCATAACCAGTACATTCATACACATACAAAATTAAAAAAAAAAAAAAAAAGACGAAGAAAAAGAATTAGGCATGGCTTGCATCGGGCGTTAAGACCACCCCGACTAACAAAAAAGAGGCCAGGTTTGATTCNTGTGCCGCCACATGGGTGCTGGGAATCAAACCCAGGTCCTCCATAAGAGCAGTTGGTGGCTCTTAACCGCTGCCATCTCTCCAGCCCCATATATATTTTTAAGATTTATTTTTTATTCATTTATATATTTTAATATTTTATTTTCGTTTTTTAATGTGTATTAGTTTATTGCCTGCATGTATATGAGTGTACCTGTGTTGTGCAATGGTTGCAGAGGTCAGAAGAGAGCATCAGATTCCCCTGGAATGGGAGTTACAGATAGCTGTTAGCTGTCATGAGGGTTCTTGGGAATCGAACCCAGGTCCTCTGCAAGAGCAGCCAGTGCTCTTAATTGCTGAGCCATCTCTCCAGCCCCCCTCATTTATATTTTTTTAACATGTGGCCATATGGTTCTTTTTCTTTTTTTTTTTTAATTTATTTTTATGTGTTTTACCTGCATGCAAATGTACCCATTCGTGCAAAACCTGTGAGGACCAAAAGAAGGTGATGGAGCTCCAGGAACTGGAGTTATGGATGGTTGTTAACTGACATATGAATGCTGGGAACTGAACCCAGGTGTTCTTCAAGAGGAGCAAGTGTTCTTAACCACTGAGCCATCTCTCACAGGTTGTTAAGTGTGATGATATACTCATTTTTACTTTGACCATATTAGTTATTTTGTTTTTCTTTTTACTTTTGTGTATGTGTATGTGTATGTGTGTGTGTGTGTGTACATGTGTATATGTGTGTACATGTGGAGACCAGAGATTGACATTAGGAGTCTTCTTCAAGCTCCTCCATTTTTATTGTGTGTGTACATGTTCTTGTGTGGATACACATTCATCTGTGGGGGGAGGTCAGAGGGAGATGTTGAGTGTGGTCCTCGGTCTCTCTCCACCTTATTTTTTGAGACAAGGTCTCTCACTGGAACTGGAGCTCGCCAATTGCCAGGCTGGCCTTGAACTCACAGAGATCTGCTTGCCTTTGACTCCCAGGTGCTGGGATTAAAGGCGTGTGCCACCATGCCTGGTGAGTAGCTAGTACTTTTTTTTTTTTTGGTCTTTTTTTTGAGACAGGGTCTCCCTGTAGCTCTGGCTGTCCTGGAACTCACTCTGTAGACCAGGCTGGCCTTGAACTCACAGAGATCCGCATGCCTCTGCCTCCCAAGTGCTAGGATTAAAGGCGTGCGCCACCATGCCCAGCATTTATTTATTTCTATATGTGTATCAATGTACTGTCTGCATGCAAGTCTGTGCACCCGAGTCTTGCAATGCCGCGGAGGTCAGAAGAGGGTTTCGGATTCCCCTGGAACTGGAGTTCTCCTGGAATTGGAGTTTCAGACGGTTCTTGGCCGCCATGTGGGTGCTGGGGATCGAACCCTGGTCCTCCGTAAGAGCGGTCGGCGCTCTTAATCGCTAGGCCATCTCTCCAGCCCCAGCTAGTGCTTTTAACCAATAAACCATCTCTGTACCCCTGTCAGGTCTTCATTCTTGTAAGGTAAGCATTTCGGCAGCTGGGTCAGAAGACCCAGGGTTAGAAGACAGCATCTTGACTGATAAAGACCCCTCTCTGCTCTAGAAATACCTGTACAAGAGGATACACAGTGCACACAGACAGGAGAGGCACATGCATGTGATTGTAAATACATGTGGCACATGCATCTTCACACACAGTGACGCATCTTCAGTTAGCCTCAGATTTGGGGAGATGGTCACCTGGATACACATTCCAAAAGATGGTCCCAAATATCATCTATACCACACAGACATTCATACCCAGGACATGGCTGCAGTCACTCAGAACTCAGGGACTTCTTTTTTTTTTATCTATCAAGAACTCAGGGACTTCTATGACACAGAATGTTCCAATTCCTTTCTGTTTATTTGTATGTATTATATAAAAGTAGAAAAATAAACTCATCCTGAGCTACAGCCCCTTAAATTAAAGGCAAGGGGAAATAAGTATAGGGACTAGTGGGGTTCAGTACATTCAGGGTCCCCGGTGGGCTGGGCTGGGCCCGAGTACTCAGACACACTGGTCTCCACTGGCCACAGGTCCCAGGTGAGCAGGTGGTAGAGGTTGAAGGTGACAGAGGCCTGCAGGCAGCCAGGCGTCTCCTGTGGGGACAGGACTGGTTCAGGGACTGTGCGAGGTCAGGGCTCCCAGGCGCTGTCCCCCTCGGTCCCCTCTCAAGGCTCACCTTCCTCTGGGCCTCGTGGAGCCGATGCAGCCAGCAGAGGAGGCGGCTCTGGGGCTTGGGGTCTGCAGTGGGCGGAGCAGGGATCTGTGGGCAGAGGATGGGGGGCTGTGAGTCTGGGCTGGGTACAGAGGACGCCTGGGTGGGCGGAGCCACGGATGAAAGGGGACCCATGACTCAAGGCCCGCAGTTGAGAGCAGTTGTGGCGCACTGTGTGAAGGGGCTGGTCCAGGAGGGTCCTCATGGCAGGGTTAGCCACATTCTCCAGGATCTTTAGTGTCAGGACCAGTTCAGCCTGCAAGACCTGGGCTGGGGGGGGAGGGTCCTGCACCTGAGGAGAGGTGAGAGCAAACAGGTGAGGGGGGAAAGGTAAGGGCTGGGGTGTGGCTCAGTGGTAGAGCACCAGCTTAGAAACCCCCAGGGAGGGGCTGGGGGTGTGGCTCAGTGGTAGAGCACCTGCCTAGAATCCCCCAGTGAGGGACTGGGGGTGTGGCTCAGTGGTAGAGAACCTGCCTAGAATCCCCCAGTGAGGGACTGGGGGTGTGGCTCAGTGGTAGAGAACCTGCCTAGAATCCCCCAGTGAGGG
>VZQC01012905.1:1802650-1814554 GCA_009823505.1 Rhizomys pruinosus
CTCAGTGGTAGAGCACCTGCCTAGAAACCCCCAGTGAGAGGCTGGGGGTGTGACTCAGTGGTAGAGCACCTGCCTAGAAACCCCCAGTGAGGGGCTGGGGGTGTGGCTCAGTGGTAGAGAACCTGCCTAGAATCCCCCAGTGAGGGGCTGGGGGGTGTGGCTCAGTGGTAGAGCATCAGCCTAGAAACCCCCAGTGAGGGGCTGGGGGTGTGGCTCAGTGGTAGAGCAACTGCCTAGAATCCCCAAGTGAGGGGCTGAGGGTGTGGCTCAGCAGGGGATCACCTGCCTAGAATCTCCCAAGGAGGGGCTGGGGGCATGTCTCAGTGGTACAGAGCTTGCCTAGAGTCCACAATGAGGGGCTGGGGACATAGCTCAACAGTAGAGCATTCATCTGGAATCCAGCAGTGAGAGACTGGGGGCTCAATGCTTGCCTAGCCTGCATGAGGCCTGAATTGAATGCCTATCACCAGACAACACAGACAGAGACACACAGACAGACAGATAGACAGACAGACACACATGCACTCCTTCTGCTACCTCCAAAGGCACAGGTACATGGGGCTATGTAGGGAGTGCAATGCAGGGGGGAGGCGATGTGGAACACACAGTGGGGACAGATGCGTGGACAAGCACGATCCAGAAGTGAGGGATATGAGAGGAGAAATACAGACGAGGAAGATGTGGGTGGGGTGAGGAGGAAAGGGAAGGGAGGAGGGAGACAGATGAACAGGGACTGTATGAGGTCACCTAGGGTTGATGACATGGGGTGGGGAGGAGTGAGAAGAGAATGGGGTAGAGAGAGGCTGGGGAGAGAGACAGGCTGTGCAGAAAGGAGGAAGAGAAGCACAGGCTGGAAGGAGATTTTAAAAGATGAGTGACAGAGGAGAGAGGTGTGAGGGGGAGGTGAGAGATGAGGTGTGTAGAGCAGACAGGGAGAAGTGGGGAACGGAGCAGGGACAGACAAGGGACACGATCCTAGCTTTTGGGAGGCAGAGACAGGAAGATCTCAAAGATGGAGGGTAGCTTCGGGTGTGTAGTGAGACCCTGTCTCCCTCTCCCTCCCAAAAAAGAGAGCCAAGAAGCTGGGCGTGGTGGCGCACGCCTTTAATCCTAGCACTTGGGAGGCAGAGACAGACCTATCTCTGTGAGTTCAAGGCCAGCCTGGTCTACAGAGTGAGTTCCAGGACAGCTGGGACTAAAGAGAGACCCTGTCTCAAAAAGACACACACACACACACACACACACACACACACACACACACACATACACACAGAGACGAGAGAAGAAAGAAGTAAGAAAGAAGTAAGAAGAGTGGAAGAGACAGAGGCAATTAAAGGAAATAAGGGATTGGGACAAGCAAGGGGCATGAGACAGAGCAGCCACTGGAAGGAAGGAAAGAGGAACAGGGTGGCTGGCGTCCAACTCACCTGCAGCTGTCGCAGGTCCCAGCCACTGGGGAATACTTTGATATTGCACCTGACATCCTTCTCCAGCTGCGACCCTTCCTGAAGAGAAAGGTTATCCTATACAGGAGGGTTGGCGGCCAGGGCCAGCTCACGACACCAAGGGCAAATCAGCAGGAGGATTTGAGGGACAGAGATTAGCTATAGTGGGAAGGCTTGAGGCTAGCCCATAGCAAAAGGTTGGAGGGTATCCCACCACGGCAGGCTAGCAGCTTCACCTTAGCAGGAGCCATATAGGGTATAGAAATAGTGGTATAGGGGGCTGGAGTGATGGCTCAGTGGTTAAGAGAACTGACTGCTCTTGCAGAGGACCCAGGTTCGATTCCCAGCACCCACATAGTGACTAAGAACCTTTAATCCTAGCACTCCGGAGGCAGAGGCAGGAGGATCTCAGTGAGTTCAAGGCCAGCCTGGCCTACAGAGTGAGTTCCAGGACAGCTGGGGTTATAGGGAGACTGACTCCAAAAGACAAAAAAAAAGTAGTGGTATAAAAAAATAAATAAGGGGCTGGAGGGATGGCCTAGCGGTTAAGAGCGCTGACTACTCTTGCAGAGGACCTGGGTTCGATCCCCAGCACCCACATGGTGGCTGAGAACCGTCTTTAACTCCAGTTCCAGGGGAATCTGACATCCTCTTCCGACCTCTGTGGCATTGCACGACACAGATGCGCAAACCTACATACAGACAGTACACTCATACACATAAAAAATAATAAAATAAATCAATGAACTGAAAAAAAAATAGTGGATGGAATTGGTGACCCACCAAATTTGGCTTTTTTTTTTTTTCTTTTTTGGTCTTTTTAAGACAGGGTCTACCTTAAGTCCCAGCTGGCCTGGAGCTCCCTATCTAGACCAGGCTGGCCTTGAACTCACAGAGATCAGGCTGCCTCTGCCTCCTGAGTGCTGGGATTAAAGGCCTGCACCACCACGCCTGGCCTTCTTTGGCTTTCTTAAAGGCATGGAGTTCCTGTCATGACAGAGATTGGAAGCTGTTAATATGGCAGCTTGTCTTGGCTGAGGTGGGCTTGGAAGGAGGGACAGGACCAGCTGTGGCCAAGCCCAGCACCATGGCTGTCATTCCCAGCAGCCACACTGTAGCCATGCTGAAGTCACCTGTGTTCCTGGGCTACGTGGCTCTGATTTATTTATTTAGTCTTTTTATTTTATTTTTTTTATTTATTTATTTATTTATTTATTTATTTATTTATTTATTTATTTATTTATTTATTTAATTTTGTCTTTTTGCAGCCCCAGCTGTCCTGGAACTCACTATGTAGACCAGGCTGGCTTGAACTCACAGAGATCTGCCTGCCTTTGCCTCATGAGTGCTGGAATTAAAGGCATGTGCCACCATGCCCGGCGTGGCTCTGTTTTTTAAGCCAGAAGACATGTGCCATTCCTGCTGATGTGTCTATAGCTGGGGTAGGGGGACAACCTGTGCATGCTGGAAGGTGAAGCCAGTCCCTGGGCCAGGTGAATGAAAAAGTGTGGGTGTGGGCAGGTGTATTGGGAATAACTAGAGATGGAAAGAGAAACTGAATCCAACATCATAGTCTGCAAAACGAGTGTCTTTGAGGATGCCCAAGGCTGGGAACCCCACTTTAGAGTAAATTGGAGGGACAGGGCACAGGGCGGGGTGGGGGAGCTGGCAGAGGGCTGGTCACAGTGGGACCTGTGTGTGTGTGTGTGTGTGTGTGTGTGGCTGACTAAGGAGACAGAGTGTTCCGGAAATGAACTCCCATCACATTAAGGTTCCCATGAGTAATTGCTGTCTTGATTGTGAAGATTAAGTTTAGGTGTTGACATGCTCAGAAAGTAGCCAATTATGTGCAAAGGCTTTGTTTCTGGGTATTTGAGGGTGTTTGGGGAAAAGGCAGGCCTGTGAGTCAGTGGGTTGTGTGAGGAAGGAGGAGCTGGCTGCATTCAGCACCTGCCAGGAAGGAGTCTCCCCGGAAGGAGGACTGAGGAGGGGAAGAGGTGGGGTCATGCTCTTCTGAATTAGGCACTCTTCTGCCCTTGGACGGCAGAGCTGCACATTCACAGGACTGCAGAGATGACTCAGCCATTAGAGTTCCAGCTGTTCTTGCAGAGGACCTGGGTTCTGTCTCCACATGGCAGCTAACAAATAACTGTATCTGTATTTCTAGGTGCTCCAACTCCCTCTTCTGGCCTCCATGGGCATTGCATGCATACGGTGCACATACATACCCTTAGGCAAACACTCATGTGTAAAATAAAAAATAGGGGCTGGAGAGATGGCTCAGCGGTTAAGAGCACCAACTGCTCTTGCAGAGGATCTGGGTTCAATTCCCAGAACCCACATGGTGGCTAAGAACTGTCTTTAACTCCAGCTCCAGGGGAATCCGATGCCCTCTTCTGACCTCTGCAGCATTGCACGACATGGGTGCACCAACCTACAAGCAGACAGTACACTTATACATATAAAATAATAATAAAAAAGAACTCCATATTATACATTCTTTTACTGAGTGTAGTGGTGTATCATTGGCTACAATGTTGTTAAGGGTTCTGTCTTTCAGGAGAGAACCCTGACTCTTCCAGTGATGAAATCTAGACACAGGAAAGGAGAGTGATTTGCCCAAAGTCTCATAGCTGGTTATCGACAGACTAGGTGTGGATTTTTTTTTTTTTTTTGTCTTTTTGAGACAGGGTCTCCCTGTAGCCTGAGCTGTCCTGGAACTCACTCTGTAGACCAGGTTGGCCTCGAATTCACAGAGATCTGCCTGCCTCTGCCTCTCGAGTCCCGGGATTAAAGGTGAGCGCCACCACACCTAGCTAGTGTTGGATAATTTAAACTTTCTTTTTTTTTTATTAATTTTATTTATTTCCGTATGTGTATGAATGTACTGTCTGCATGCAAGTCTGTGCACCCGTGTCGTGCAATGCCGCGGAGGTCAGAAGAGGGTGTCGGATTCCCCTGGAACTGGAGTTCTCCTGGAATTGGAGTTACAGACGGTTCTCGGCCGCCATGTGGGTGCTGGGGATCGAACCCGGGTCCTCTGTAAGAGCGGTCGGCGCTCTTAACCGCTAGGCCATCTCTCCAGCTCCTAAACTTTCTTTTGAATGGACTTTTCTTGGATTTCAGATGCAGACTGGGGCGCTACTGGATGAGAGGCGGAGCTACTGATCCAGTGATCTCTTCCAATGAGCTTAGTAGCGGGAGAGACTAAGCTTAAGAAGCTGGGAGCACTGGCGTGTGGTGCTCTCTGGTATCCTGCTGGCACCATGGTGCGTGGGGACTGCTGAGAGTCCCCACCTGGTATGGATGTGGAGGGGGCACCAAGGGACCCGTAAGTAGAGGCTTCCCCCATTCGTTCTGGAGGAACAACCCATTCAATTTGCTGCTAATCCCATAACTAGATTCTGTTTCTTGGCCCGTTTCTCTGGGTCTGATGTCAGGCGGGGTGGTGGTGACCATCGCGAAGGATGCAGATTGCCAAAATGGCTGCTGGGTTGTGAGCAAGTGGTGCTGCCATCCCAGGAAGGGAACATTTACTGCAACCCTAGGATCCAGAGTCCTTTATGCTCACTCCACTGTGTATATGGCCGATAGAAGGGACCGGAACCTAGGCAGAGCTGGCTGTGGTAGCATATACCTAGAATCCCAGGAGGATCAAATGTTCCAGGTCCAGCCTGGGCTATGTAGCAAGACCATCTCAAAAAATAAACGGATCATCCAGGCGTGGTGGCGCACGCCTTTAATCCCAGCACTTGGGAGGCAGAGGCAGGTGGATCTTTGTGAGTTCAAGGCCAACCTGGTTTACATAGGGAGTTCCAGGACAGCTTGGGATACAGGGAGACCCTGTCTCAAAAAGACCCAAATAATAATAATAATAATAATAATAATAATAATAATAATAATTGGAAGGAGGGGGTGAGCTCAGGAATGGCTTGGTTGGTACAGTGCATGGCACACTAGCCTAAAGACCTGGGTTTGGATCCCTAGTACCCACAAAAAGAGAAAAAGACCAGTACTTGTAATCCCATGCAGGGGTGGCCAGAGAAAAGAGGATTCCTGGGGCTTCCTTGGCCCCAGTCTAGCCAATTGGCAAACTCCCAAGTTCAATGAGAGATCCTGAAAATAAGTGAAGAACGACTGAGGAAAATACCTGACATTAGATTCTTGCCTCCATGGCAAGACACACACACACACACACACACACACACACGCACATACACACACACACACACACACACACGCATACACACACAAAGCGGTAAAGAATGCCTCATTTTCTGGGAATAAGGGAACTTTCTGGGGCCCTCTGGGCTGGGTAGTGACAGGGTCCCTCCGCAAGCAGGCTGGGGAAGGGTCTGTCACCTCTACAGCAATCAGATTTGCAAAGCCAGTAAGAAATTGTTCCGCTTTGTCTGCATTTTTTTCTTCCTTCATTTCTTGTTCATCGTTAGGTACCCAAAGTTGTTAATCACGCTCTCCAGATCATAAGACAGAACCACAATTGGCCCATAAAAGACTCCCCTCCTCTCCAGTTCCAACTCCCACCCGTCCCCTTCCTGACACCCACTTCAGCAGCTTGATATATAGCCGCCAGAGATGCTCCTTTTTAATTTGTGACTTTGTGTGTATGTGCACTTCCAATTTACACAAATGAGATTGTGCTATAAATCTACTTCCTTTTTTAATTTAAATTTTTTTAACTTAAGGCTACATCGTTGAGATCCCCCCTGTATAGCTGGGACTTCCCTGTCTGTAACTGCTGCAGGGAGTTCACACAGCGAGTTTATTTATCCATTCCCCCAGAGATGGGCACTCAGGTCAACTCCAGCTCCCTATCCCCATAGGGCCCACACCTGTCCCCTGTGTGGGAGATTTTCTAGAATCTTCTGAGGCATACCAGCTGGTACCCTCCCACTACCTCTCAGGGGCCTAGTTTGTCACTCACTCATGGAAATGGTGGGCACTTCACCACACACAGCTTCCCACTTCATCCTGTGCTTGGGACTTTCTGTTTCTCCAGTGGGTTTTGAGGTTTCTTGATTGTGACGCTGTAGAGCAAGCTGGAAGTACAAGGAATTGCTTCTCTCAGGAGCTATCCCTAACCAGGAATGGAGCTGGCAACAAATATGACAGTTTTCAAGCCAGTGAGATGGCTCAGTGGGTAAAGGAGCTTGCAGCCAAGGCTGAGAACCCGAGTTCGATCCCTAGGATGCACACAGTGGAAGGAGAGAACCAATTCCTCAAAACTGTCCTTGGATCAGCACACCCACATATAAATGTAAGCACTCCAGAGGCAGAGGCAGGTGGATCTCTGTGAGTTCAAGGCCAGCCTGGTCTACATAGAGAGCTCCAGGCCAGCTGGGACTAAAAAGGGAAACCCTGTTTCAAAAAGACCAAAATAATAAATAAATAAATAATAAATAAATAAATGTAATAAAATAATTTAAAGATAAACCACAGCTTTCTGGGGGCTGGAGAGGTGGCTCAGTGGTTAAGAGCCCTGAGTGCTCTTGTAGAGCACCGGGATTTGATTCGATTCCCAGCACACACGTGGTGGCTAACAACCACCCATAACTCCAGTTCTGGGGAATCTGACATCCTCTTCTGACTCTGGGCATTGCATGACACAGGCACACTTCCATATATACAGGTAACACAGTCAAAACAAAAAATAAAAGCAATAACCACAGCTTTCCTGTCAGTGAGTCAGCTTGGAGGTACGTTCTGAGTGATTCCTGCATCATTCAAGGGCTGGAACTCTCTCAGGGCTGGGAGTACAGCGAGGCAACTAACTGAGAGGAGAAGGTACAGAAGAAGGTGTTCCCTGTCAGCAGGTCTGCTGTTCTCCCTCCACTCCAGCCTGTTCCTGTTGTGTGAATTCTTGAAGAGTCTGTTTCTCTTCACTCCAATGAAAGGCCGAAGAAAGGACTTAGTCCAGCTTAGAGGATCAGGGTTTATTGGGGTTACTCATAGGACTGTGGGGGGGCTCCTGGAGCTACATCACAAAAATGTCCACCCCAGGCTGAGTCTCCTCTTTTCCAGCAAATGTTGATTGTTTAGTAACTTCCGGGAGGGCCTCTTCCCTCCCTCCCTCCCTCCCTCTCCCTCACTCTCCCTCCATCTCCCTTCCAGCCCCACTCTCGCCTCGTTCTCTTCTCTTTCTTTCTTTCGTTTCTTTTCTTTCTTTCTTTCTTTCTTTCTTTTCTTTCTTTCTTTTTGCTCTTTCTTCTCTTTCTTCTTTCGTTTCTTCTTTTTTCTTTTCTTTCTTTCCTTCTTTTCCTATTCCTTCCTTCCTTCCTTCTTCCTTCTTTCCTTCCTTCCTTCCTCTTCCTTTTTTTTGGCTGAACAAGTTCTTGGACCTCAGCTGGCTGGAGCTTGCTATGTAGACCCAGGCCTGGCAACCAACTCACAGAGATCCTCCTCCTACCATCAGACTCCTGAATGCTGGAATTAAAGGGGTGAGCCACCACACATGGCTACACTATCTTTCTTTTTTCCTTTTGGGGAGGTCTTTTTGAGAACAGGGTCTCACCTGTAGCCCCAGCTAGCCCTAGCCTGAACTTGCTATGTAAAACAGAACAGACTCTGCCTCCCAAGTTATATATATATTATATGTAGATATAATATATTATATATATATTCTCATATTGCGTAGACTAATCCACAATCTTCCATCTCTGAAGTGCTGAGATTACGTGTGGCCCCACACCTGATACAACCCACACCTCTCAAACCTGATCCCTGGGGCTGGGGAGATGGCTTAGTGGATCACAGTGCCTGCTGGGCAAGTGTGAGGATCTTGAGTTTGGATCCCCAGCACCCACATAAGTAGCTTGGCACAGTGACAGCATCTGCAACCCCTCACAGGGGGTGGGTGGAGTCAGGGCACCCCTGGAGCTTGTGGGCCAGCCAGCCTGATCAAATCTGAGACCTCCATGTTGGGTGAGAGACACTGTCTTAGAAAATTAAGTAGAGGTCAGCCCCAGCTGTCCTGGAACTTACTCTGTAGACCAGGCTGGCCTTGAACTCACAAAGATCCACCTGCCTCTGCCTCCCAAGTGCTAGGATTAAAGGTGTGCGCCACCACGCCCGGCTTAATTTTGTTTTTTTTTATGTGTATGAGTGTACTGTCTGCCTGTAGGTTGGTGCACCCGTGTTGTGCAATGCTGCGGAGGTCAGAAGAAGGCGACAGATTCCCCTGGAACTGGATTTAAATATGTAGCCACCATGGGGGTGCTGGGAATCGAACCCTGGTCCTCTGGAAGAGCAGTTGGTGCTCTTAACCACTGAGCCATCTCTCCAGCCCTCTATATATTTTTTTTTCCGGTTGTGTCAGCACTGGGAGAGGTAGAGGCAGTCAGATCTCTGAGTTCAAGGGCAGCTTGGTCTTCAGAGAAAGTTCCAGGCCAGACAGGAGTACATAGTGAGACCCTGTCTCAACAAACAAACAAACTAACAAATGATCCCAAAACCCACAAACAAAAGTCAAAACCCAAATAAGAACAAAAATCAAACAAATAAAACAGAACTCACCCCCCCAAAACCCCAACAAACCTAAAAGAAAACAGGCAGAAGATGTGACCAATAATTCACAGAGGACATAAACACAGCCAAGAAGTCAATACTCAAACCCATTAGTGAAAATGCAAATTAAACCAGTGTGAGCTTCTACCGCTCCACTGTGAGAATGACTAATAACGACACTGATCAGACTAAACGCTGCAGAGGCTGCGGAGAAAGCTCTCTCTTACATGGCTGATGGGAATACAACATCAACAGCAGCTCCAGAAAAGAGCCCCCCCTCCTCCTCTCCCTTCCTCCTTCCCTCTCTTCCTTCCCTCCTTCCCTTATCCTCCTTCTCTTCCTCTCTTCTCTCCTTTCTTTCCATCCCTCCCTCCCTATTTCCCTTTCTTCCTTCCTTGACAGAGTCTTACTATGTAGCCCAGGCTAGCCTGGAATTCACAGTTCTCCTGATTCAGCTTCTTAAGTATGGGGATTACAGGCATGTGTTATTGTGTCTAGCTTTCTTTCATGTCTTGTCTACTTCTTTTTAATCCAGATTCTGTATAGGAGAGAAAACATGTGATATTTATCTTTTGGAGTCTGTTTTGTTTGGCTTAATGGGATGATTTCCAGTTCCTTTTTTTTTTTTTTTTGCAAATGACATGACTTCACATCTTTATGGCTACATAATACTCCATTTTGTATATAATTACATCTTATTTATTCATTCATCTACTAGTGGACACTTAGGCTCATTACATATCTTAACTGTTGTGAATACTACCTCAATAAACAAGAATAATAAATGCAAATACTTCTGTTGTATATTGACTTAGACTCCTTTTTACCTTCCTGCACCAGGAATGGTAGAAGATAGATCCGTCTATCTATCTGTCATCTATCTCTCTGTTATCTATCTGTCATCTATCTATTTTTAAATTTAATTTTGTTTTATTATTATTATTATTATTATTATTATTATTATTTGTCTTTTCAAGACAGGGTCTCCCTGTAGCCCCAGCTGTCCTGGAACTCACTCTGTAGACCAGGCTGGCCTTGAACTCACAAAGATCCACCCTGCCTCTGCCTCCTGAGTGCTAGGATTAAAGGCGTGTGCCACCATGCCTGGCTTAATTTTGCTTTTTTTATGTGTATGAGTGTACTGTCTGCATGTAGGTTGGTGCACCCGTGTTGTGCAATGCTGCAGAGGTCAAAGAAGGCGTCGGATTCCCCTGGAACTGGAGTTAAAGATGTAGTCGCCATGTGGGTGCTGGGAATCGAACCCGGGTCCTCCGGAAGAGCAGTAGGTGCTCTAAATCACTGAGCCATCTCTCCAGCCCTCTATTTTTTTTTTTTTGCGGTTCTTAGCCTCAGCCTTTAATGGCTGAGCTATCCCCCCAGCCCTGTCATCTATCTATCTATCTATCTATCTATCTATCTATCTATCTATCTATGTTTTTTGAGGCACTGTCTCTCTGTAGCTCCAGCAGTTCATGATGTTGACTAGGCTGACCTCGATCTCACAAAGATCTGCCTGCCTCTGCCTCTGAGTGCTGGGACTAAAGTTGTGTGCCACTATGCTTGGCTTCACCTTAATTTTAAATATTTAAATATTTATTTATTTATTTATTGGCGGGATCTCTTACTGGACTTGGAGCTTGTGGATTTGTCTGTACTAGCTGACCATGGAGCACCAGGGATCCACCTGTCTCCACTTCCCGAGTGCTGGGATTATAGGACCACTGCCATGCCTGACTTTATTTATTTATATTTGAGACAGGGTCTAGTGGTGTAACCAGGCTAGCCTTGGACACAGAGCTCTGTTTGCCTCTGCCTCCTGAGTGCTAGTGATTAAAGATGTCTGTCATTAAGCCCAGCCCCATGCCTTCTTATACGGGTGCTGGGGATCCAAACTCAGGTCTGCATACTCCTGCACCAGGCACTTTACCAACTGAACCGTCCCTCCAATCCCAGAATGGGAGTTTCTAAAATATAGATTTGTGCATAATCTCAGCACTCAGGAGGTAGAGGCATGGGGATCTCTGTGAGTTCAAGGCCAGCCTGGTCTACATAGCAAGTTCCAGGCCAGCTGGGACTACAGGAAGACCCTGTCTCAGAAAGATAAAAAAATAAATAAGTAAATAAATAAAGAAAATGTAGATTTCTTTTTTAATATTTATTTTATTTATTTATTTATTTATTTATTTATTTAAGTGTACCGTCTGCATGTAGGTTGGTGCACCTGTGTTGTGCAACACCGCAGAGGTCAGAAGAGGGCGTTGGATTCCCCTGGAATTGGAGTTAAAGACAGTTCTTAGCCACCATGTGGGTGCTAAGGAATCAAACCTGGGTCCTCTGCAAGAGCAGTCGGTGCTCTTAACCACTAGGCCATCTCTCCAGCCCCAGAAAAATGCAGAGTTCTAAGTTCATAGGTCTATAATGGGAAGGACTGAAGTCTGTCTCTCTCTTTTTAAAAAGTGTGTGTGTGTGTGTGTGTGTGTATGTGTGTGTGTGTGTGTGTGTGTGTATGAACATGCACTCCCCTCTACATGTGTAGAGGTCAGTGGACAACTTGTGGGAGTTGGTTCTCCTCTTTGATCACGTATCTTCTCAGGATTGAACTCAAGTCTTCAGGCTTGGTGGCAGGTGCCTGAGCCATCTCGATGACCCATCTTTCTTGCCTTTCTTTTTCTTTATTTTAAGAGGGGGTCTTGCTGTGTGGCCCACACTGTTGTCAAATTCCTGGGCTCAAGCAATCTTCCTGCCTTGA
Source organism: Rhizomys pruinosus (assembly GCA_009823505.1). Lineage (NCBI taxonomy): Eukaryota > Metazoa > Chordata > Mammalia > Rodentia > Spalacidae > Rhizomys > Rhizomys pruinosus. Next base: position 1,814,369 of record VZQC01012905.1, read on the forward strand.
CTACCTGGAGCTATAACTTCCTGTCATTGTGTTCAACACCCTCCTGTCACCGTGCCCAACAGGACATTTTTCATCTCATACTTTCTCCAGGCAATGCTGATGCTTTGGGGAGAGTATTTTTAGTTAGGATAAAAAAGAATGGATTTCGTTACATTTTCTTTTTTTTTTTTTTTTTTTTTTTTTTTT
>VZQC01012905.1:1815066-1826402 GCA_009823505.1 Rhizomys pruinosus
AAAAAAAAAAAAAAAAAAAAAAAAAAAAAAGACCAGCTCTTCCTTATGCAACAGTAAGCTGCTGCCAATATTTCTTCAGCTAGGAATGAGATCTGCTTCCCATTTCCCCAGTTCCAGCTGGGGTTTTGTCTGCTTCAGTTTGCATGGGTCTTGTGCATGCTGACACCATTTCTGGTCTTTCGGTTCCTTCAGTCTTCTGATAGCAGACTTGACCTTTACAGCGAAGGGGTGTTCAGGTCCAGGCTCCACCAGGCACTGCTTTCATGCAGGAACCACAGTGCCAGATGCCAACAGCCCATCTCTTCATCTTGGTCTTGCACAGAAGCAGCATGCTGGATGATTTCAATTTTCTTCAGCATTTTCTGGAGGGAGGCTCTAATGGGTCCTGTATCCACCCACAATCCCAACCTTCTTGGTGTGTTTAGACATGTTACTATTTATTTATTTATTGGTCTTTTTGAGACAGGCTCTCCCTGTATCTCTGGCTGTCCTGAAACTCACTCTGTAGACCAGGCTTGTCTTGAACTCATAAAGATCTGCCTGCCTCTGCCTCCCAAGTGCTAGGATTAAAGGCGTGCACCACCATGCTCAGTGGAATCACTATTTATTTTTAAACTTCCAAAAAAATTATTTTTTTTTTGAGTCAGGGTCTTGCTGTAGCCCCAGCTGTCCTGGAACTCACTATGTAGACCAGGCTGGTCTTGAAGTCACAGAGATCCACCAGTCTCTGCCTCCTGAGTGCTGGGATTAAAGGTGTGTGCTACCATGGCCTGCTTATTTTTAATTTTTAATGATGTGGATGTGTGTGTGGTGTGTGTGCATGAGTGCAGTGCCCACAGAGGCCACAAGAAGGCATCAGGTCTCCTAGAGCTGGAGTTACAGGTCACAGGTTAGCCATTATGTAGGTGCTGGGAACCAAACCTGGGTCCTCTGCAAGAACAGCCAGTGCTCTTAATTGCCGCACCATCTCTGCCCAATTTAATTGTTTACCTGTGTTATATTATTATTGTTATTATTATTACTTTTTTGAGACAGGGTCTCCCTGTCTCAAACTCACTATGTAGACCAGGCTGGCCTTGAACTCACAGAGATCCACCTGCCTCTGCCTCCCAAGTGCTGCAATTAAAGGTGTGCGCCACCACATCCAGCTTTATTTTTAAAATATTTTATTTATTATTTTTATTTTATGTGTATGAGTATATTGCCTGCATGTATGTATTTGCACCATGTCCTGCAATGCTGAGGTCAGAAGAGGGTGTTGGACTCCCCTGGAACTGGAGTTAAGGACAGTTCTTAGCCTCCATGTGGGTGCTGGGAATCGAACCTGGGTCCTCTGTAAGAGTAGCCAGTGCTCTTAACCGCTGAGCCATCTCTCCAGTCCCTACCTGTAGGTTATTGCACTTCACTCAAACTCCCTCTCCATTGTCCTCTGGTTCCTCCTCCGGTCTCCCTTTGTTCTTTTGTTGAAGTATTCTTTTTCTTGTTGAAGTATTCTTATTTCTTGTTGAAGTATGCTTTTCCAGCCTACCTATATCCGCTGCTTAACCTAGATTCTGCATAGGAAAGACAACGTGGTAGTTGTCGTTCTGAGTCTGACTTTTTTCTGCTTGGCCATATGACCTCCAGCTCCATCCATTTATCCCACGGATGACACAGCTTCATTCCCCACGGCAGGAACACGGGTTTTTAACCATAGCCTCTGTGGGTGCAAACCTTGGGCCGTGGACGTGGAGTTCCCTGGATCTGTGCCTCAGACAGGCCTCCAGCTCACTGTGAAGTGCAGTAAAGTTTGCAGCCAGCGGTGGAGTGTTACGTAGAACGGTTCGCTCCTAGGGACTGTCCCGGCCAAGGTATTCACAGGGCTGGGCAAGGAGGGAGGGGAACACAGGGAGTGATGTCATCATAGCAGACACCTACCTGGCAGGAGCTGGCTACGTGAGACCTGGGCAAGGACCCGGAAGCCCGGGTGGGCGGGGCCGAGGATGACAAGCAAGACTGGATCCGAAAGAGAAACGGAAAGGGAGGCTGGAGCCCGGAGCTTGGAATTCTCGAAAGAGATTCTTGCCAGGAAAATCCTCAGGATCCTGAGAACGGTGGGAGGAGAGGAAGCGAGGAGGCCGCCCTGACTCACCCCTAACATCTAGCAATGGTGAAGGTACAAAGCAAGGAGGGAGATGTTTTTAAAGAAATCGGAGCACGGAGGAGGCCTTTCTTGGAATCTTAGGGGACACATGTAGGAGTTCTGGGGGGGTGCCAGGAGGAAGATGATGGGTTTCGATGACTTGTGTCACACACCCCATAATAAATAACGATGACAGTGACTATGGTTCATAAAACGTGCTAGAAGCATATTTTTTCTTTTTCTTTTTTTTAAGACAAGGTCTCCCTGTAGCCTAGCTGAACTCACTCTGTAGAGGAGGTTGGGCTTTCTCTCACAGAGGTCCACCCACCTCTGCGAGTGCTGAGATTAAAGGTGTGCGCCACCAACACCAGGACTCTTTCCTTCCTTCCTTCCTTCCTTCCTTCCTTCCTTCCTTCCTTCCTTCCTTCCTTCCTTCCTTCCTTCCTTTCTTTCTTTCTTTCTTTCTTTCTTTCTTTCNTCCTTCCTTCCTTCCTTCCTTCCTTCCTTCCTTCCTTCCTTCCTTCCTTCCTTCCTTCCTTTCTTTCTTTCTTTCTTTCTTTCTTTCTTTCATCTTTCTTTCTTTCTCTTTCTCTCTTACTCTCTCTATTTCCTTCCTTCCTTCCTTTTTTTTTTTTTTGGTCTTTTTGAGACAGGGTCTCCTTTTAGTCCCAGCTGGCCTGGAGCTCGCTCTGTAGACCAGGGTGGCCTTGTACTCACAGAGATCTGCCTGCCTCTGCCTCCCAAGTGCTAGGATTAAAGGCATGCGCCACCACGCCCAGCTGCCCTTGAATTCTTAAACCTCTGTCTACATCTCCTAAGTGCTGCAGTTAAAGGCATGTACTATGACGCCTTGCTCTAACCCAGGGTTTCCTGCATGCTAGGCATGCAGATGATAATCTGAGCCTCATCTCTAGCCTGTGTAAGCCTTTTACACTCATGATCATGTAGACTCCCTGAGAGAATCGTATGTTGGGTTCTTCTACTGTCACTCATGGCATTGAGGTTTGATTGTAACCATCAAGCCATCTCCCCAGCTCTTTCCCCCCTCTTTCACATCCACACACAAACACACACACACACACACACAGAGCACACATACATACAACACACACACATAATGGATTTTAAAAATATTTTTAAAATTAAAAAAAATTTTATGTGTATGTGTACTGTCTGCATGGAGGTTGATGCACCCGTGTTGTGCAACACACACACAAACACAGAGCACACATACATACAACACACACACATAATGGATTTCTTTTAATTAAAAATTTTTTATTTTTTATTTTTTTATGTGTATGAGTGTACTGTCTGCATGCAGGTTGGTGCACCCATGTCGTGCAATGCCGTGGAGGTCAGAAGAGGGCATCGGATTCCCCTGGAACTGGAGTTAAAGATGATTCTGGGGCTGGAGAGATGGCCTAGTGGTTAAGAATGCCGACTGCTCTTGCAGAGGATCCGGGTTCGATCCCCAGCACCCACATGGCAGCTGAGAACCATCTTTGACTCCAGTTCCAGGGGAATCCAATGCCCTCTCTGACCTCCACAGCATTGCAGGACAGCGGTGCACAGACCTGGATGCAGACAGTACATACATACACATAAAAAAATAAATAAATAAAAATAAACAATTCTCAAAAAAAAAGATGGTTCTTAGCCACCATGTTGGTGCTGGGAATCAAACCTGGGTCCTCTGCAAGACCAGTCGGTGCTCTTAACCACTGAGCCATCTCTGCAGCCCCCACATAATGGATTTTTTTTAAAGTATTTAATTTTATGTGGATTAGTGTATGGCCTGCATGTAGATAGGTGCACCCATGTTGATCAGAAGAGGGTTGGGTCCCTGGAACTGGAGTTACAGAAAGGTTAGCTGCCATGTGGGTGCTGGGAACTGAACCTGGGTCCCTTATAAGAGCAGCCAGTGCTCTTAACTGCTGAGCCATGTCTTTAGGCCGCACACATATTAATTTTTGAAACAGGGTGTCATGTAGCCCAGATGACCTCAAACTCCTGATCCTCCTCACTCCAGATTTTGAGCATTGGCCTATGGGGTTTTTTTTGAGCTGTGGGTTAACCCCCGCCACCCCCCAGCCTCTGGCTCCCTTTTGAACACAAGCTGCTTGTGGTGGAACCACAGGTCACATGGTGCAGAAATACGTCATAGGTGCTGAGGACTGTGGGAGTGTGAGATTCGGGGCTTCTCTTGAGGATGAATAGGTCTCATCACGTGTGGGAATTATGTATGGGAGTTGTCATGTTATTGCTTCCTGGGGCTACGGACGTGACTCAGCAGTTAAGAGCACTGGTTGCTCTTGCAGAGGACCGGGGTTTGTTTCCCAGCACCTATAAGGTGGCTAACAACCATCTGTAGTTTCAGTTCCAGGAAATCTGACATCCATATCTGCCCCCCTCAGACATTGCAAGCACATGGTGCAAAACATTCATAAAATAAAAATAAATAAATCTGAAAAAAAATCCTCCTTAAAAATGTATTGTTTCGGGGCTGGAGAGATGGCCTAGCGGTTAAGAGCGCCGACTGCTCTTACAGAGGACCCAGGTTCGATCCCCAGCACCCACATGGCGGCCGAGAGCCGTCTGAAACTCCAATTCCAGGAGAACTCCAGCTCCAGGGGAATCCGAGACCCTCTTCTGACCTCCGCGGCATTGCACGACACGGATGCACAGACTTGCATGCAGGCAGTACATTCATACACATACAGAAATAAATAAAATTAATAAAAAAATTAAAAAAAAATGTATTGTTTCGGGGCTGGAGAGATGGCCTAGCGGTTAAGAGCGCCGACTGCTCTTACAGAGGACCCAGGTTCGATCCCCAGCACCCACATGGCGGCCGAGAGCCGTCTGAAACTCCAATTCCAGGAGAACTCCAGCTCCAGGGGAATCCGAGACCCTCTTCTGACCTCCGCGGCATTGCACGACACGGATGCACAGACTTGCATGCAGGCAGTACATTCATACACATACAGAAATAAATAAAATTAATAAAAAAATTAAAAAAAAATGTATTGTTTCGGGGCTGGAGAGATGGCCTAGTGGTTAAGAGCGCCCACTGCTCTTGCAGAGGTCCCGGGTTCGATCCCCAGCACCCACATGGCTGCTGAGAACCATCTTTAACTCCAGTTCCAGGGGAGTCCGACGCCCTCTTCTGACCTCTGAGGCATTGCACAACACAGGTGCACAAACCTACATCAGACAGTACATTCATACACATGCAAAATAAATAAAATTAAAAAAAATATATAAATAACAAATAAAATATATAAAAAATGTATTGTTTCTTAGTTACAAATTCATCTTTTGTTCCTGTCTTTAAAAATACTGTGTAAAAAGCCAGGTATGGGGGCTGGAGAGATGGCTCAGCAGTTAAGAGCACCAAGTGCTCTTGCAGAGGACCTGGGTTTGATTCCTAGCACCCACAAGGCAGCTAGGCTAAGAACTGTGTTTAAGCCAGGCGTGGTGGCGCGTGTTGGTGCACGCCTTTAATCCTAGCACTAGGGAGGCAGAGGCAAGTGGATCTCTGTGAGTTCAAGGGCAGCCTGGTCTACAGAGTGAGTTCCAGGTCAGCTGGGCTGTAGGGAGACCCTGTCTCAAAAAAAAAAAAAGCCAGATATGATGGCACATGCCTTTAATCCCAGCACGTGGGAGGCAAACGCAGGTCTCTGTGAAAGCAAGACCAACATGGTCTGTATAGCGAGTTCCAGGCCAGCTGGGATTACAGGGAGACCCTAACTCAAAAAGACCCAAATCAATGGAAACAAATAAAATGTATTTTTGAGGATTTAACCAATGATTTTTTTCCTTGCTCAGCAAGGATCAATGAGTATAGCCTCAACACCACCCCCTTTTTCTATATTTCTTTTATTTATTTATTTATTTATTTTTTTCAGAGGTAAAACTTTCATCTGAGCACCCTCCCGACTCCCTCCCACCCCGCACCCAGGGCCGAGAGCGAGGCCCCTGCCCCCACCGTAAAAATATGGAATGCTTCACAAATTTGCGTGTCATCCTTGCGCAAGGGCCATGCTAATCTTCTCTGTATCGTTCCAATTTTAGTATATGTGCTGCCGAAGCGAGCACTATTTCTTTTATTTTTATGTGTATGAGTGTATTGCCTGAATGTATGTATGTGCACCCATGTTGTGCAATGCTCGCAGAGGTCAGAAAAGGCCGTGGATTCCTCAGGAACTTGAGTCACAGATGGTTGTTACCTTCCATGTGGGTGCTGGGAAATGAACCTGAATCTTCTGCAAGAGCAGCCAGTGCTCTTAACCACTGAGCCATCTCTCCAGCCCCAATTTTACTTTTTGCTTATGCAAGGTTTCCTAATAGTCCAGACTGGTCTCAGTTTAATATGTAGCCCAGGATAGCCTTGAACTCTTGATTTTCCTGTCTCCAGCTCCAGAGGACTGGAGTTAAAGATGTGTGCTACCCCTAGCTTTCACCTGTGTACTGAATTTATATTAGATTTCTGTACAGTATTTGGTATCATGTCAATGCTATGTGAATAGCTGTTATGTTGTGGTTTTTAGAGAATGACAAGGAAAAAAGTGAGGGGCTGGGAGTATGGCTCAGTAGTAGAGCACCTACCTAGAATCCCCCAGTAAGGGGCTGGGGGTGTGGCTCAGTGGTAGAGCACCTGCCTAGAATCCCCCAGTGAGGGGCTGGGGGTGTGCCTCAGTTGTAGAGCACCTGTCTAGAATCCCCCAGTGAGGGGCTGGGGTGTGGCTCAGTGGTAGAGCACCTGCCTAGAATCCCCCAGTGAGGGGCTGGAGGTTTGGCTCAGCAGTAGAGAGCTTGCCTAGCATAGGCGAGAGCATGGGTTCCAACCCATGTCACACAAGCACACACACACACACATATGATATTTTAGTGAGGAGAGGCTATGTACATGTGTAATTCCAGCACTCAGGAGGCTGAGACAGGGTTATGTGTTCACGGCCAGCCTGGGGAAATGAAAGGAAGGACGAAAGAATGGAAGGGTGGGAGGAAGGAAGGAAAGAAGGAAGGAAGGAAGGAAGGAAGGAAGGAAGGAAGAATAGAAAAGGGGAAAGAAAGAAGAGTGCTCCTGTGTTATGATTTGAATCTGAAATGTCCCCCAGCTCTTTTCTGCATGCTTACTAAGGCGTTTGGAAGGCCGTGGAGCCCTCGCGAGGCGGGGCCTGGCTGCAGAAGTAGATCACTCTGTGCCTGGCCTTTGGAGGTTATAGTCTGGTCCCTAATTCCAGCGGCTCTCTGCTTTCTGGTGAAGCTATCCCCACAGACTCCCGCTGGCAGGTTCCCACTGTGCCTTTTCCATCTTCATCGCCGGAGACCCTCTCCAACCAGGAATCAAAAGAAATCTTTCCTGTCTCCAGTTTTTCTGTGAGATTTTGTTTTGCTTTTGGTTTTTTTTTGAGACAAAAGTCTTGTGTATCCTAGGCTGCCCTCGAACTGACTATGTACCAGAGGATGACCTTGAACTTCCGATCCTCCTGCCCCTACCTCCATGTGCTGAGATTACAGGCCTGCACCTAGGTTTATGGCATGCTGCAGATGGAACTGAGGGCTTTGGCCATGCTAGGCGAGCTGCCTACCAATGAAGCAAACCTCCCCACCCCACTGCCCGCTATTTAACACAGTGACATAGAAGCAAGGAGTACATCCTGTTCAGTAAAAACACGTCCATCACAGTTCTAACTCTGTGGTCCATGCGTGAGGCACAAAGTGTTCAGTGCTCAGACAGACAGTGCTGAAGAGACAGAGGCCTGAGGTGGAAGACAACAGCCCCTGTGTGCCCACACAGCAGGGTGCTCAGCATCCTTGAAGACATTCATGTTTGCTTTTGGAACTTTCTGGATTTTTTTTTTTTCAATTAAAATAAGATGGATGTTTAGAGAGATGGCTCAGCCGTTGAGAGCATGTGTTACTCTTCTAAAGGATCCAAGTCTGCCCCCCTAATACTCACTCAGGACAACTGCCTGCAACCCCAGCTGCAGGCCATCTGACGCGTTGTGGGCATCTACATACACGCAGCTACACTCAGACACATATACGCCATTAAAAATTAAACTTTATGGGCTGGGGAGATAGCCTAGCAGTTGAGAGCGACGACTGCTCTCGCAGGCCATCTCTCCAGCCCCAGGACCATCTTTAACTCCAGTTCCAGGGGACTCCAACGCCCTCTTCTGACCCCCACGGCATTGCATGACACGGGTGCACCAACCTACATGCAGACAGTACATTCATACACATAAAAAAATAAGTAAAATTTAAAAAATTAAACTTTATTAGCTGGGCGTGGCCCATGCCTTTAATCCTAGCACTTGGGAGGCAGCAGCAGGAGGATCTCTGTGAGTTCAAGGCCAGCCTGGTCTACAGAGTGAGTTCCAGGCCAGCTGGGGCTACAGGGAGACCCTGTCTCAAAAAGACCAAACAAAAATTAAACTTTATTTTTGTTCATTTTATTTATTTATTTTTTTTGACAGAGTCTCACTAGTCCCTGCCCACCTGGAACTCACTATTTAGACTAGGCTGGCCTTGAGCTCATAGAGATCTACCTTCCTTTTCCCCCTTGACCAATAGGATTAAAGGCATGTGCCACACCACTCCTAATAAAGAAAAAAATTAAACTTTTTTTGGGTGAGAGTGGGCATGTCTGCGTGCCTGTCTATGCTGTGGGAGTCAGATAACAGCTTTCTGCAGTTGGTTCTTCCCTCTGCCTTCATGGGAGTTCTGGGGATTGAACTCAGACCATCAGCTTTGTCTGGGAAGTGCTTGTGAGCCCTGAACATTTGCGTGTGAGCTTGGATGTGTGTGTGTGTGTGTGTGTGTGTGTGTGTACCCAGAGGTATAATTCTTCAGGGACTGTCTGGCTTTTTTTTTAAATTAAATTAAATTAAATTTATTTATTTATGTGTATGAATGTAGTGTGTGCATGTAGGTTTGTGCACCCATGTCGTGCAATGCCGCGGAGGTCAGAAGAGGGTGTCGGATTTCCCTGGAACTGGAGTTAAAGATGGTTCTCAGCTGCCATGTGGGTGCTGGGGATTGAACCTGGGTCCTCTGCAAGAGCAGTCAGCGCTCTTAACTGCTAGGCCATCTCTCCAGCCCTGTCTGGCTTTTTTTAAGATAGGGTCTCTTGCTGGCCTGGTAGTCATCTGAAGTCACCCCTGGCCAGCTGGCCTCAGAGACCTGTCTGTCTTTATATCCCTAGCTTTTCTTGTATCTATTATTTATTTATTTATTTATTTATTTATTTATTTATTTATTACCTGCATGTATGCAAGTGCACCTGTGCAGTGTCCAAAGAGGTCAGCAGGGGTCATGAGTTACAGATGGTTGTGAGCCACCATGGGTGCTGGGAACTGAAACCCAGTGCTCTTAACCACCGAGTCATCTTTCCCATCCCTTTTTGTTTTCTTTTTTGGTCTTTTTGAGACAGGGTCTCCCTGTAGCCCCAGCTGGCCTGGAATTCACTATGTAGACCAGGCTGACCTTGAACTCACAGAGATCCCCCTGCCTCTGCCTCCCAAGTATTATTAGTATTAAAGGCCTGCACCAGCACACCTCCACCCCTGTTTTTGAGAAAGGTACTTATTACATAATTTATAATCCTCTACCTCCCTCCCCTGAGTGCTGGGATTGCAGACAGTGAATCCATGCCTGGCTTGGCATCCTTGCCTCTGGGTATTTTTCAATCCATATAGTTGGTTGAATCCACCTGTGGATGCCAATACCCCAGTGTATTTATCCTTTGTTGACCAGAATCTTGGCCAGCCTGGCAGTAGAGGGTGCTAGAGGGCCACTGAGGTAGGAATGTGGCTGACCAGAATTCTAGTAAGGCCTCGCTGTTGCCTGGCACCCCGTGGTTTCTCTGGGGGTCATGCTACTTGGGGCGGTAGTCGTGGGGATGAGGGGTAGCTTTCTTTGACAGTCGCCCACCCCTACAGCCCCGTGATTTCTCTTTAAACATGAGAAGCTCCAATGTGCTAGCCTGGTCACAGTTTTCACATTCTCTCTACAGGCCCTAAACAGGGGCGTGCAGGCTTGGGGAGCACAGCCTGCAGGACACCGACAAGGAAGTGTTTATTCAGTCTGGCTGGCTTGGGTGTCACGTTGCTCACGGAAGTGCCTGAGACTGGCAGGGGAGAGCCAGGCACACCCTCAGCAGCACCAGCAGTCTCTTTGGCTTGCTTGCATCTAGAGAGCTTTTTTCTGTCACTTGGTAACTCTGAGAACTTTGGTCAATGCATTGGTGGTGGAGCTCTGATGCTATCCTCCTGTAGCCCCAGCTGTCCTGGAACTCACTCTATAGACCAGGCTGGCCTTGAACTCACAAAGATCCACCTGCCTCTGCCTCCTGAGTGCTAGGATTAAAGGTATGCGCCACCACGCCTGGCCCATCATTCTTTAATAATTCAGTATATTACCTTCCCCTCCTTAGCTGACCATGTAGTCTCTGTGTCCCATTTGGACCCAGATCCCCCAACTATTGGAACATATCATACAGACACAAAACATCTAACCTAAGGCTGATGAGATGTCTCAGCACTTAAGAGCACTAGCTGCTCCTGGAGAGAACCTGGTCTCAGCTCCCAACACGTGGCTGCTAACAATTGTCTGATCTCCAGTCCAGGAGATCTAATGCCCTCTTCCCTCTTCTGGTCTTCTCAGGCATTGTATGCACACAGTGCACTTAACATACATGTAGAGGGGCCGGGGGTCTCCAAAAGACCAAATCTATCTATCTATCTATCTATCTATCTATCTAAATATAGATAGATAGATAGATAGATAGATAGATAGATAGCAATACTTGTGGGGGAAACACTCATACACATATAAATAAATAATAAGCTGTGCATGACGGCATGCGTCTTTGATCTCGGTACTTGGGAGGCAGAGGCCAGCCTGGTCTACATAGTGTGTTCCAGGCCAGCTGGGGCTACAGGGAGACCCTGTCTCAAAAGAAATTTTTTTATGCGTATGACTGTTTTGTCCAAATGTATACAAATGCACCATGTGCCTGCAATACCTAAGCAGACCAGAAGAGGGCCCCATGGAACTGGAGTTACGGATGTTTATTAGCACTCTGGGTGCTGGAACTGAACCCAGGTCCTCTGAAGGAGTAGTCAGTATTGTGAATGACTGAGTCATCTCTCATGACCCCCTGGTCTTCCTTCCCTCCCTCCCTCCCTCCCTCCCTCCCTCC
>VZQC01012905.1:1826421-1879452 GCA_009823505.1 Rhizomys pruinosus
GGAACGGGAGCCGGGTCCACTGAAGGAGTAGTTAGGATCGTGAGTGACTCAGTCCTTCCTCGCGTCCCTCCGGCCCTCCCTCCCTCCCTTCCTTCCTTCCTTCCTTCCTTCCTTCCTTCCTTCCTTCCTTCCTTCCTCTCTTCCACAGGTGCTGGGGATCTGAATTCAGGCACTCTTACATTCCCAAGCCCCCCTTTCTTGTTCATTGAAAAAAATTTATTGTTTTTTTATTATTTATTTATTTATTTATTTTTGAGATAGGGTCTCCCTGTAGCCCCAGCCTGCCTGGAACTTGCTCTATAGACCAGGCTAGCCTTGAACTCACAGAGATCCACCTGCCCCTGCCTCCTGAGTGCTAGGATTAAAGGCGTGTGCCACCATGCCTGGCTTACTATTTTTTTGTGTGTGTGTGTGTGTTATTTTTATTTGTGTGTATGTGTCTATGTCTGTGTGAGTGTGTGCCATGTGTTGCAGTGTCTGTGGAGGACAGAAGGGGGCATTGGATAGCCTGGAGTTACAGGCAGTTGTGAACTGAGAACCAAACTTGGGTCCTCTGAAACAGCAGCAAGTGCTCTTAACTGCTGAGCCATTTCTCCAGGCCTTGCTGGTAGCCCAGGCTGGCCTTGAACTTGAGATTCTCCTGCATCAACTTCCCAAGTGCTAGGATTATAGGTGTGCACCTTCATAGCTGGCTGTTTTGGTTTTTTTTCTCTCATGTAAATTAAAATAAAACAAATATGTGTACGAGTTAATTGTCTGGATGTATGTAAGTGCACCATGTGTGTGCAGTGCCCTCAGAGGGCAGAAGAGGTGTTAGATCCCTGGAAGTGGAGTTAGGGATGGTTGTTAGCTACCATGTGGGTGTTGGGAACTGAATCCAGGTCCTCTGTAAGAACAGCCAGCCTCCTCATGTCGTTTTTTTAAAAACAACTTTATTGAGTTTATTAATCTGGGTCATACCAGGCAAAAAAGGACCTGTTTAAAGAATTGAGAGAGAGAGAGAGAGAGAGAGAGAGAGAGAGAGAGAGAGAGAGAGGAGCTAGGTATGATAGCACAGGCCTGTGATTGCAGTTCAGGAAACTGAGGCAGGAGGATTGAAGTTCAAGGTCTGTTTGGGATACAGACTGAGTAGTTGAAGGCTAACCTTTGCACGTTAATGAGGCCTCAAAATAAAAAAATAAATGGGAAGTAAAAATAGGGCTGGAATATAGCTTAGTGGTGGAGTGCTTGTCAAGTATGTGCGAGCCCAGGGTTCAATCCAGAGGAGAGGGAAAGGGAGATAGAGAGACTGCAGGCTCGTGGCTTCTACAGGAAGCCGAGCTGGAGTCCACAGAGAGAACATCTCCTTCTTACGCAAACCTCAGCTTAGCTTTCCAGTCCTCTTGATGGATTGGATGAAGCCTATCTCGATGATGGAAGCTAATCTTTCCTTAAGTCACCGGATTGTGTGTTTAATGGCCTCTACAAAGTCTCTCACATAGGCAGCCGGCAGGGTGTTTAATGGGATAACTGGGTCCTGCAGTCAGCGGAGGTGACACAGAAAACGAGCCATCATATCAAGGTATAATTTACACCAATGAACTATACGCATTTACCATAGATCATTGATGAGTCCTGACATCTCCATCCACCCATGTCTCTCCCCCCTGGAAGCAACAATCTACTTTCTGTCTTTATAGATAAGTTTGCATTTTCTAGGATTTTATAATAGGCCCTGGATCCTGAATGAATAATGTACAGTGAAGCAAAATCTTGCCAAAGCTTACACAACCAGGAAATGCTGATCCTAAAATGTAACCTGCATCCACAGGTCTGAGCCCAGCACCATTCTGTAGCTGCTCTGAAGCTTTGTAAGTGTTGGGGTCAGATGCTTGATAGAAAGGGAAGGAGGGCAAGGCATGATGGTGCACGCCTTGCTGTGTGTGGCCTTCAGTGCCAGATGGCGGGGTTCCCAGTGTGGTCACACCGTATCAGCCTGTGTGATCTCGTCCAAGTGACTCCATTGCTTTGTGTGTCACTGTCTTGCTTCTTTGATTATTTATTACACATGAATGTGTGTGATTGTGTGCATGTTTGTGTGTGTGTGATGGTGTACATGCATGCATGTACGTGTATATTGATCCATCTCACAGGATTATTGCAAGGATTAGATAAGTTATTACATACACTTTTGGACTTCTTTCTTTTATTATTATTATTATTATTATTATTATTATTATTATTATTTTGTCTTTTTGAGACAGAGTCTCCCTACAGTCAGTCCCAGCTGGCCTGAACTCACTATGTAGACCAGACTGGCCTTGAACTCACAAAGACCCACCTGCCTCTGCCTCCCAAGTGCTGGGATTAAAGGCGTTGCACCACCATGCCTTGCTTGATCCATATATATATATACGTTGCCTAGCCACAGCATGGGGTATCCAGGGAGACTCATCGCTTAATCCGAAAATTCGGACCTTGAAAAAAATAAAAAAAAAAAATATTTAAAAAAAAAAAAAAAAAAAAAAAAAAAAAAAAAAAAAAAAAAAAAAATGTTCCTGGGGGCTGGAGAGATGTCGAGTAGTGTGTTAAGAGCACAACTGCTTCTTGCACAGAGGATCGGGGATTTCCCAAGAACACCACATTGGCGGTAAGAACCATATTGCCGGGCTATTATTGGTGGCGCAGGGTTCCTTTTATCCTAGCACCTTGGGACTGGTACTAGCGCAGGCAGTGATCTTTGGTGAGTTCATAGTGGATGCCAGCCTGGTCTCCAGAGTGATTTCCAGGACATTTGGGGCTACGGGGAGACCCCTGTCTCTAAAAAAAGATTGACAGTTAGCACATAAGACCACAAATTTATACCCACCTAGGTTGATTACTGGCGGATCACCAGTATTCTATTTATATATCTATATTAATAGGTTACTATATATTATTTACACGCGAACTGGCTATTGTGAACTGGCAAGCAAGGCAGGAATGGTCTGTATGCAACGCCTTTAATCCAGCACTGGGAGGCAGCGGCAGGTGGGTTTTGTTGGAGTTCAAGCCAGTCTGCGTTGGTGGGTGTCTGTCTGGCGGTCCTACACCATAGTGATCGACGCCGGGGGGTCTATGTCGCAGAGGACAGAAGAGACCGGAGCAGCATCCCGGACCAGGGTGAAAGTGATGAGCTACGAGACTGACTCTGTCTCCAAAATAAGACACATCGTTCAAATTGCAACTCCAATACTATAATAACAATAATAGTTTACGATCGTTCTCCTGGTAAAGCTAGAGTTTGTTGTGAGATAGGCTAATGATGAAAAAGAAAGAAAGTCCTAAAAGTGTCGTTTGTAATTAACGGATCTTTCTCGTTTTATCCTGTGCCGGTCACATAGGATTATCATACTCTCTTGTGAGATGGATCCACAGAACCCTTTGGTATTGTCTGTCACATTCTCCGGTTTCCACCCACTTTCGTCCAATAGGTGCAAGTGCGACATCAGAATCCTGCCGTCACCAATTATCGTTAACCGGCTAACCGATCAAGAGATACCACACAGTTAAGCCCCAAAGTTTGAATACCCAAGTCCACCCACCACTCCTTTCAGTTCATGTTGATGTACATAATCCACTCAAAGAAGCAGACAGCGCGGACACACAAAGCAAGGAGTCACTTGGACGTACAATTCTCACCTCGGCTGATACTTTGGTGTGTGACCACAATGGACCACGCCCCTCACTTGTCTCACTGAATGGCCATCACACTAGCATAGTTCCGATGGCTCGTTTGCTTCACTTTTTCCCAGTGTGCCAATCCGATTTCATTCGCTCTGTGTGTCGTCCAAAAATTCAACGATATGAATCCAACGATTTTCGTTTTCTCACCACACCATTACCCTTGTCATGTATCAAGAAGAGAAATAAGAAAGGATGAGAGCAGACGAACTAGGGAGAGGAACGATACTTCTGACCCCAACACTTACAAAGCTTCAGAGCAGCTACAGAATGGTGCTGGGCTCAGACCTGTGGATGCAGGTTACATTTTAGGATCAGCATTTTGGGCCGGATCAGCGCTCGGCTCCCGTGAGACGGGTCACGGTCCTGGACCGCGGTCTTTGCGGAGCGCGATCGGAGACAGACTAAGTATGAAGGACAAGTGATCTACACGACAACTTTGCGCTGTCGGTTTAGCAACATGATTAACAATGGAGCCAGGCTAGCCGAGAGAAGAGAAGCAGAGAGGCTGGGGAAGAGAAGGAAAGCAGAACATATAGGCGAGGAGAGGAATCGTAGGGAGAGAGAACGCATTTCTCGGGCCTATTTATAAAATCCTAGAAAAATGCAAATACATTATCGATAAAGAAGAAAGCTAGATTGTTGCTCCCAGGGGGGAGAGAGGAGGACCATTAGGGTGGATTGAGCATTGTCAGGCTCTCATCAATGATCTTATGGTAAATGCGTATAGTTCATTGGTGTAAATTATACCTTGATATGATGGCTCGTTTTCTGTGTCACCTCCGCTGACTGCAGGACCCAGTTATCCCATTAAACACCCTGCCGGCTGCCTATGTGAGAGACTTTGTAGAGGCCATTAAACACACAATCCGGTGACTTAAGGAAAGATTAGCTTCCATCATCGAGATAGGCTTCATCCAATCCATCAAGAGGACTGGAAAGCTAAGCTGAGGTTTGCGTAAGAAGGAGATGTTCTCTCTGTGGACTCCAGCTCGGCTTCCTGTAGAAAGCCCGAGCTGCGTCTCTCTTATCTCCCTTTTCCCTTCCTCTGTGGATTGCACCCTGGGCTCGCACATATTGGACAAGCCTCCACCACTAAAGCTATATCCAGCCCTTATTTTTACTTCCCATTTATTTTTTTATTTTGACGGCCCTCATTATTAACGTGCTAAAGGTTTAGCCTTCAACTACTCAGTATGTTATCCCAAAAGGAAATGATCCAACTCAATCCTCCTGCCTCATCCCCCTAGCTGCTTACAAGGCCATAAATTGTACAATTCCATTTTTTTTTTTTCTCTCTCCTCTCCTCTCTCTCTCTCTCTCTCTCTCTCTCCTCTCAATTCTTTAAACAGAGTACTTTTTGCCTGGTGACCCAGATTAATTAACTCCTAAAGTTGTTTTTAAAAAAACGACATGAGGAGTAGTGGCTGTCTTACAGAGGACCTGGATTCAGCTTCCAAAAACACCACATGGTAGCTAACAAACCCTCCTAAATCTCCAACTTCCAGGTGATCAATAACCTTTTCTGCCCTCTGAGGGCACTGCACACACATGGTTTACTTAAATACATCCAGACATATTAATCGTACACATATTTGTTTTTTTTTAATTTACATGAGAGAAAAAAAACCAAAACAGCCAGTATGATGGTGCACACCTATAATCCTAGCATTGGAAGTTGATGCAGGAGAATCTCAAGTTCAAGGCAGCTCTGGGGGTACCAGCAAGGCCTGGAGAGACTGCTCAGCAGTTAGAGCACTTGCTGGCTGTTTCAGAGGACCCAAGTTTGGTTCTCAGTTCACAACTGCCTGTTACAACTCCAGGCTATCCAATGCCCCCTTCTGTCACCTCCACAGACACTTGCAAACCCATGGCACACACTCACATCAGACTAGAACACTACACACAAATAAAATAACACACACACAAACACAAAAAAATCAGTAAGCCCGGCATGGTGGCGCACGCCTTTCATCCCTAGCACTGGAGGGCAGGAGGCAGGGAGGATCATTTGTGAGTTCCAGCTCAGCCTGGTCTAAAGTCAGAGTTCAGGACAGGCTGGGCTACAGGGAGACCCTATCTCAAAAATAAAGTAACTAAACTAAAATAATAAAAAAACAATAATTTTTTTCAATGAACAAGAAAGGGGGGCTTGGGAATGTAAGAGTGCCTGAATCTCAGATCCCCAGTCACCTTTGGAAGAGAGGAAGAAGGAAGGTCAGGGAAGGAAGGAAGGAAGGAAGGAGGAAGGAAGGGAGGGCAGGGAGGGAGGGAGGGATGGAGGGAGGGAGGGCGGGAGGGAGGGAGGGAGGGAGGGAGGCGGGAGGGAGGGAGGGAGGGAAGGAAGACCAGGGGGTCATGAGAGATGACTCAGTCATTCACAATACTGACTACTCCTTCAGAGGACCTGGGTTCAGTTCAGCACCCCAGAGTGCTAATAAACATCCGTAACTCCAGTTCCAGGGGATGCCTTTTTCTGACCTCCGTGGCATTTTTGCACGACACGGGTACATAGACACTGTCTACCTGCATGTAGACAGTATAGTCATACGCATAAAAAATAATTTCTTTGGAGACAG
Organism: Rhizomys pruinosus; assembly: GCA_009823505.1. NCBI lineage: Eukaryota > Metazoa > Chordata > Mammalia > Rodentia > Spalacidae > Rhizomys > Rhizomys pruinosus. The sequence continues at coordinate 1,832,703 of VZQC01012905.1, forward strand.
GGTCTTCCCTGTAGCCCCGGCTGGCCTGGAACAAATATGATGTTAGACCAGGCTGGCCTTGCCTCCCAAGTACTAAAGGTCTCCCCACCACACCCAGCTCCTATTATTATTATTATTATTATTGTATATGTGTATGAGTGGTTTCCCACAAGTATTTTGCTTATCATCTATATATCTATCGCTATCTATCTATCTATATTTAGTAGTAGATAGGTAGATAGTTAGATAGATTTGGTCTTTCGAGGGACCCCCGGCCCTCTACCATGTCCGTAAGTGCACTGTGTGCATTACAATGCCTCTGCAGAACAAGAATAGATAAGAGGGAAGAGGGCATAATCTCCTGGACTGGAGACAAGACAAATGTTAGCACCAGTGTTGGGAAGCTCGGACCAGTTCCTCTGCTGGAGTAGCTAGTGCTCTTAAGTGCTGAGACATCTCATCAGCCTTAGGTTAGATGTTTTGTGTCTGTATGATATGTTCCAATAGTTGGGGGATCTGGGTCCAAATGGGACACAGAGACTACATGGTCAGCTAAGGAGGGGAAGGTAATATACTGAATTATTAAAGAATGATGGGCCAGGCGTTTCGTGGTGGCGCATACCTCTTAATCCTAGCACTCAGGAGTGGCAGAGGCAAGGTGGATCTTTGTGATTTCAAGGCCAGCATTGTCTATAGAGTGAGTTTCCAGGACAGTGGGGGCAAAAAGGAGGATTAGCATCAGAGCTCCATCCCAAAAATGCATTGACCAAAGTCTCAGAGTTACCAAGTGACCAGAAACGAAAAAAGCTCTCTAATGCAAGCAAGGCCAAGAGACTGCTGGTGCTGCTGAGGGTGTGCCTGGCTCTCCCCTGCCAGTCTCAGGCACTTCCGTGAGCAACGTGACACCCAAGCCAGCCAGACTGAATAAACACTTCCTTGTCGGTGTCCTGCAGGCTGTGCTCCCCAAGCCTGCACGCCCCTGTTTAGGGCCTGTAGAGAGAATGTGAAAACTGTGACCAGGCTAGCACATTGGAGCTTCTCATGTTTAAAGAGAAATCACGGGGCTGTAGGGGTGGGCGACTGTCAAAGAAAGCTACCCCTCATCCCCACGACTACCGCCCCAAGTAGCATGACCCCCAGAGAAACCACGGGGTGCCAGGCAACAGCGAGGCCTTACTAGAATTCTGGTCAGCCACATTCCTACCTCAGTGGCCCTCTAGCACCCTCTACTGCCAGGCTGGCCAAGATTCTGGTCAACAAAGGATAAATACACTGGGGTATTGGCATCCACAGGTGGATTCAACCAACTATATGGATTGAAAAATACCCAGAGGAGCAAGGGATGCAAGCCAGGCCTGGATTACTGTCTGCATCCCAGCAACTCAGGGGCGGAGGTCGGGGGTTAGAGGATTATTAAATTATGTAATAAGTACTTTCTCAAAACAGGGGTTGGAGGGGTGTCGCATGGTGCAGGCCTTTTATACTAATATATACTTGGGAGGCACGAGGAGGGGGATCTCTGTGAGTTCAAGGTCCCCATGCTCTACATAGGGAGTTCAATGCCAGCCTGACCTACATAGTGAATTCCAGGCCAGCTGGGCTTACAGGGAGACCCTGCTTGTCTCAAAAAGACCAAAAAAGGAAAAACAAAAAGGGCTGGAAAAGATGACTCGGTGGTAAGAGCACTGGCTGTTTTCACAGTTCATCAGCATCCATTTTGGGTGGCTCAGAACCTGCTGTAAATCATGGACCCCTGCTGATCCTTTTGGACACGCACAGGTTCTGCATTCATGCAGTACTAATAATAAAATTAAATACAAAAATAAATAAATAAATAAATAATAGATACAAGAAAAGCTAGGGATATAAAGACAGACAGGTCTCTGAGGCCAGCTGGCCAGGGGTGACTTCAGATGACTTACTCAGGCCACGCAAGAAGACCACATCTTAAACAAAAGTGCCAGGAACCAGGGCTGTAGAGATGGCTCAGCGGTGAAGAGTTAAGAGCGCTGACTCTCTTGCCGAGGACCCCAGGTTCAATCCCCCGACCCCACATGGCACTGAGAACCCTCTGAAACTCAAATTCAAGAAGAACTCCAGTTCAAGGGAAATCCAACACCCTCTTCTTGACCTCCGCGGCATGCACGACCTTGGGTGCACACCCCTACATGCACACACTACATTCATACACATAAAAAAGTGAGTAACTGTAAGTTAATCTTAAGTTAATAAAAAAAAGCCAGCGACAGTCCCGAATAGAATTATACCCGGGTACACACAAACACCACACACACACCACACACACATCCAAGCTCACACGCAAATGTTCAGGGCTCACAAGCACTTCCCAGACAAAGCTGATGGTCTGAGTTCAATCCCCAGAAATACTCCCATGAAGGCAGAGGGAAGAACCAACTGCAGAAAGCTGTTATCTGACTCCCACAGCATAGACAGGCACGCAGACATGCCCACTCTCACCATACAAAGTTTAATGTTTTTTCTTTATTAGGAGTGGTGTGGCACATGCCTTTAATTCCTATTGGTCATCACGGGGGAAAGGAGGCAGACATCTCTATGAGCTCAAGGCCAGCCTAGTCTAAATAGTTGATTTCCGGTGGGGCCAGGGGGGACTAGTGAGACTCTGTCAAAACAAACTAATAAATACAATTGAACACCAATAAAGTTTAATTTTTTGTCTTGGTCTTTTGCGAACAGGGTCTCCCTGTTAGCCCTAGCTGGCCTGATGAACTCAATCTGTAGACAGGCTGGCTCTGAATTCACAGGATCTGCCTGCTTGCTTGCCTCTCATGTGCTAGGATTAATGGCATGGGCCACGCCCAGCTAATAAAGTTTAATTTTTTTAAATTTTACTTATTTTTATGTGTATGAATGTACTGTCTGCAGTAGTTGGTGCCACCCGTGTCATGCAATGCCGTGTGGTCAGAAGAGGGCGTGGAGTCCCCTGGAATGCGAGTTAAACTGGCTCCTGGGGCTGGAGAGATGGCTGCTGAGGCAGGTCGTCGCTCTCACCTGCTTAGGCTATCTTCCCCCAGCCCATACAGTTTAATTTTAATTGCGTATATGTGTCCCTGACGTGTTAGCTGCGTTATGTAGATGCCCAACACACGCGTTCAGGATGCCTGCCGGCTGGGGTTGGTTGCAGGCAGTTGTCCTGAGTGAGTATTAGGGGGGCAGACTTGGATCCTTTAGAAGAGCAACACATTGCATCCAACTGCGGAGCCATCTCTCTAACATCCATTATTTTAATTTGAAACATAAAAAAAAAAAATCAGAAGCAAGTCCCAAAGATCAAACATGAATGTCCTCAAGGATGCTGTAGCACCCTGTGTGTGGGCACACAGGGGCTGTTGTCTTCCACCTCAGGCCTCTGTCTCTTCAGCACTGTCTGTCTGAGCACTGAACACTTTGTGCCTCACGCATGGACCACAGAGTTAGAACTGTGATGGACGTGTTTTTACTGAACAGGATGTACTCCTTGCTTCTATGTCACTGTGTTAAATAGCGGGCAGTGGGGTGGGGAGGTTTGCTTCATTGGTAGGCAGCTCGCCTAGCATGGCCAAAGCCCTCAGTTCCATCTGCAGCATGCCATAAACCTAGGTGCAGGCCTGTAATCTCAGCACATGAGGTAGGCGGCAGGAGGATCGGACGTTCAAGGTATCCTCTGGACCTAGGCAGTTCGAGGGCCCAGCCCTAGGTCTACACAAGGGGACTTTGTCTCAAAAACAAAAAAAAACCAAAGCAAAAACAAAATCTCACAGAAAATGGAGACAGGGGAAACGATTTCTTTTGATTCCTGGTTGGAGAGGGTCTCCGGCGATGAAGATGGAAAAGGCACAGTGGGAACCTGCCAGCGGGAGTCTGTGGGGATAGCTTCACCAGAAAGCAGAGAGCCGCTGGAATTAGGGACCAGACTATAACCTCCAAAGGCCAGGCACAGAGTGATCTACTTCTGCAGCCAGGCCCCGCCTCGCGAGGGCTCCACGGCCTTCCAAACGCCTTAGTAAGCATGCAGAAAAGAAAAGACTGGCCGTGACCTTTTCAGATTCAAATCATAACACAGGAGCACTCTTCTTTCTTTCCCCTTTCTATTCTTCCTTTCCTTCCTTTCTTTCCTTCCTTTTTCCTTCCTTCTTTTTACTTCCCTTCCTCCCCCCTTCCATCTTTCGTCCTTCCTTTCATTTCCCCAGGCTGGCCGTGAACAGAAATAACCCTGCCTCAGCCTCCTGGGTGATGGAATTACCCATGTACATAGCCTCTCCTCACTAAAATATCATATGTGTGTGTGTGTGTGCTGGTGTGTACATGGGTTGGAACCCCATGCTCTCGCTTTGCTATGGCAAGCTCTCTACTCTGAGCCAAACCTCCAGCCCCTCACTGGGGGATTCTAGGCAGGTGCTCTACCCATGAGCCACACCCCACACCCTCACTGGTGGGACTGGGCGATTCTAGACAGGTGCTCTCCAAACTGAGGCACACCCCCAGCCCCTCACTGGTGGATTCTAGGCAGGTCCTCTAACCACTGAACCCAATCCCCCAGCCCCTTCCTGGGGGCTTCTAGGCAGGTTCTCTACCACTGAACCAACCCCCCCAGACCCTCACTGGGGGATTCCAGGCAAGGTTGCTCTAACACTGAACCACACCCCAGCCCCCCAATGGGGGATTCTAGGGAGGTGCTCTTAACACTGAGCCACACTCCCCAGCTCCCTCACTGGGGGATTCTAGGAGGTGCTCTCTTACCAAGTGAGCCACACCCCCAGCCCTCACTGGGGGGATTCTAGACAGGTGCTCTACCCCACAGCCACAACCCCAAGCCCCTCAATGGGGGATTCTAGACAGGTGCTCTACAACTATGCACACCCCAGCCACTCACTGGGGGATTCTAGGGGCAGGTGCTCTACCATGAGCCACACCCCCAGCCCCTTACTGGTGAGTTCTAGGTGGTGCTCTACTACTGTATAGCACCATACTCCCAGCCCCTCACTTTTTTCCTTGTCATTCTCTAAAANTTTTTTTTGGTCTTTTCGAGACAGGGTCTCCCTGTAGCCCCAGCTGGCCTGGAACTCACTCTGTAGACTAGGCTGGCCTTGAACTCACAAAGATCCACCTGCCTCTGCCTCCCGAGTGCTAGGATTAAAGGGGAACTTGTGTTTTCTAAGCTAGGCTGGAAGCCAGCCATCCCCAGTGGTTCTGCTGTTTCTGCCTGTCTCAGAGCTGAGGATCCAGGTGGGCGGGACACCCAGCCTGTTATGTGAGTGTTAAAATCCTCACTCTGGTCCTCATGATTGCGCACAGCAAATGCTCTTAACTGCTGAGCCATCTCCCCACCAGCATACACGCCATTATTATTATTATTATTAATTATTACTTGGTCTTTTTGAGACTGTGTTTCCCTGTAACCCCAGTTGTCCTGGAACTCACTGTGTAGACCAGGCTGGCCTTGGACTCACAGAGATCCTCCTGCCTCTGCCTCCTTAGTGCTAGGCTTAAAGGTGTGTAGACCACCATGCCTGGCACTTCTTTGTTTCTGAAAAAGAAGGTTGGGGCTGGAGAGACGGCCTAGTGGTTAAGAGCGCCGACCGCTCTTACAGAGGACCCAGGTTCGATCCCCAGCACCCACATAGCGGCTGAGAACCGTCTGTAACTCCAACCAGGAGAACTCCAGTTCCAGGGGAATCCGACACCCTCTTCTGACCTCCGCAGCATTGCACGACACAGGTGCACAGACCTGCATGCAGACAGTACATTCATACACATACAAAATAAATAAAAATTAAAAAAAATAACAAGAAAAACAAGGTCTCACTCTGCAGTGCCGGCTGGCTTCAGACTGGCCGCAATTTCCTGCCTCTGCTTTGTGAGTGCTGGGATTGCAGGTGTGCCCGATCTTGCCCAGCTCCAAGTCTTCAAATCAATGTCTGGCATCGAGACAGTGCTAGTGGCCTTGCTTTCCCCCCTGCCATAGTTGGTCAGCCTTCCTGAACGCTTTGACATCAGCTGTGAATTATGATGGAGGCAACTGAGGCTGGCTATAAGAAACAGATTTATTTCTCTTCCACAGAAAGCAAGCCCTGAGGTAGGGCTACCATTCCAGTTCCAAAGTGTTTCTTGGCACCCAAGTTCCTTCTAGCTCTCTGCTCTGACAATCTCAGCATATACAGTCCAGTCGTAACTTTATTTCTTGTTTTGCTGGGATTGCTGGAGCCCTACCATATTAAAATTATAAATAGTGAGGAAAGAGTTGGCTTAAGGGAGATTCCCCAGCTGCCTAGTCCCTTTGGGAAAGTTTTTCTGGGAGCCCAAGAGCTGTATGAACTTTTCCTGGAGAATAAATGTCTACACACCCCAAATGGGACAGCAACAACAGCTCAAAGTACACTTCTACTCAAGTCTAGTTTGGCAAACCAAGGAGTCTATTGAGCTTGCTTACAGAGCTTGCACAGGCAAAGGGTTACCTAGAGAACTGTGGGTGACACTGAAACAGCTATGTCACTCACAGATTTCACATGGGCATGGATAACCATGTCCCCCTTTCCCCATAGCTGCATAGATGGAGTCTCATCCTTGGGTTAACCTCTCACACTGTATACTCTTATCACTTCCCAAGACTAGGAGCCCCACATGTGGACAGGAAAGAATTATATCCAGCTGGGAGACAGGCACAGGAGGGAATGGCTGGAACCTCAGGTGACTTTCTGTTGACTCTCCCCACTCCCCCCCCCCCTTTTTTTTGATACCTCAATAGGCTGAATCTGTAGGGTCTCTTTTAAGGAGTCACAGATGCACTGATGATGGTACTGACTGTTACACTCAAAGGACACTTTCGGGGAAGGGAGGCTTGGCCCTTCTAGCTGCAAGAGAGTCTGGTAAACCACCTTCTTCTTCTTCTTCTTCTTCTTCTTCTTCTTCTTCTTCTTCTTCTTTTCTTCTCCTTTTTTTTAATTAATTTTATTTATTTCTGTATGTGTGAATGTACTGTCTGCGTGCAAGTTTATGCACCCATGTCATGCAATGCCGCGGAGGTCAGAAGAGGGCGTCGGATTCCCCTGGAACTGGAGTTCTCCTGGAATTGGAGTTTCAGACGGTTCTCAGCCGCCATGTGGGTGCTGGGGATCGAACCCCGGTCCTCTGCAAGAGCAGTCAGCGCTCTTAACCGCTAGGCCATCTCTCCAGCCCCCTTCTCTTTCTTCTCCTCCTCCTTTTTTTTTCTTTTGGAGACAGGGTCTGGAACTCACTCTGTAGAGCAGGCTGGCCTTGAACTTAGAGAGATCCACCTGCCTTTGCCTCCCAAGTGCTAGGATTAAAGGTGTGCACCACCATGCCCAGCTTAAAGATGGTTCTTGGCTACCATGTGGGTGCTGGGAATAGAACCTGGGTCCCCTGCAAGAGCAGTCAGTGCTCTTAACCACTGAGCCATCTCTCCAGTTGGTAAACATCATCTACCTGGGCATGCAGTTGTGCAGTAATTTTCTCTAAGTTGAAACATCCCAGTAAACACACTGGTTCACTAAGTTGGACTTCATTGGTATTGTTACTTTGGTCTGTCATGGGTTCTCTATCTGGGGTAAACAGATGTCTGTGTCTCCACTCCTCAGGAATAGTGTCACACAATACACACTGTAATCAAACTGGGGCCTCTTTTACTGAAGAAGATATAGAGAATAGATACAGCCTAGGCAACTAGCATTCTCTGCCACCCACCCGTACCTGGGAGGTAAGGCCACACGGATGTGAACAAAAGCATCAGGTTGAAGAGAAACTTGCAGCAGAAGAACTGGTTCTGTGAGCAAGATGGTTTCCATGTGCTCTGATCGCCTAGCTCTGGGAACAGTGCGAGGCTCACAGTCAGCATTCGGGTTGCATTGAAGAACTGTGGCCTTGGCTGACGTGGAACAACAGGAAACACTTTCATCATCAGTGCTTCAAATGTGGTAGATGTCTTAATGAGAGACACATGTCAGTGCTTCCCCGATTAGTTATGAAGAAAATTATCACTGCTGCGGGGAGTTCCCTCGGAAAGGACAGGAGACAGTGTTGGCTTTTGCTGAAGTCACAGTTGGATTACCTCCCCAACCCGGCTGCAGAATTGCAGTGTTTAGACCTAACACTTCGCATTTATCCTACAAGAACATTCTACTATACGAATCAGTACCCTGAATATTTAATACATTCATAATCCTAAGCACACTCTAACATCACTCCTTATTTGAATTTAGACTAATCATATCCAGGGGCTGGGGAGATGGCTTAGCTATTAAAGGTGCTCTTGCAGAGGACCTGGGTTCATGAAGTTCCCAGCACCTACAGGACAACTAAAAACCATCTGTAACTCCAGCCTGAGGAGATCCAGCACTCTTTTCTGGACTCCGTGGGCATTGCATGCATGCACTTACTTATACATATAAAATAAAAATAAATAAGCTTAGCTGGGCAAGGGGGTGCACACCTTTAATCCCAGGACTAAGGAGGCAGAGGCAGCTGGATCTCTCCTGGTCTACCTAGTAAGTATTAGGCCAGCTGGGCTGCAGCGAGATCCTGTCTCAAAAAGACAAAAGAAAATATTTTTAGTGAGCAAAATAATGGATTTCATGATGACATTTTAACTTTATTTTTCATTTGTTGTTTATTTTATTTTATTTTATTTATTTTTTTTTATGTGTATGAATGTACTGTCTGCATGCAGGTTTGTGCACTCGTGTAGTGCAACGCTGTGGAGGTCAGAAGAGGATGTCGGATTCCCCTGGAACTGGAGTTCTCCTGGAATTGGAGTTACAGATGGTTCTCAGCCGCCATGTGGGTGCTGGGGATCGAACCCGGGTCCTCTGTAAGAGCAGTCAGCACTCCCAACCACCTGGCCATCTCTCCAGCCCTATTTTTCATTTGTTATCATTGTTTTTTTTTAAATGGGGTCCCACGTAGCCCAGGCTGACCTTGAGCTCACTATGTAGCTGAGGATGACCTTGAACTCCTCATCCTTCTGCCTCCCCCTCCTGAGTGCTGGGATTCTGACGGGCCACATCACTCCTGGCTTCTTCCTTTAGACATTGTCAGATACACATCGCTGGACTCTGCTCACATCCCATTACCATATATACGATTTTCTTATATGTGTGCACATACGTTTGAAAGGCAGGATCCGATCCAGCTCATCACAGAGTTCAATGTCCCATTTCCCTTTCTCCTTTGATTTAGAAATGTTCCACAGTCTTCCTGTTTCATTTTGTTCTTTCCTGACATTGACATTTGCAGAGTCCAAGGTAGCCGTGCTATAGAATATTTTCCATGGGTTTGTCTGATTCTTTCTTGTTGATTTAAGTTCAGGGTAAATAAGACTTTCCCCAGAATAATTCAGAGCTGGTACCTGTCCTCAGTGCATTCCCACTGAAGGAACAGAGTGTCTGGTTGTCTTATTAGCCATTAGGGTAAATTGGACTCAGCTCTGGGGTTCTGGCCTTGGCTGGGGAGATGTCTGAGTGGTTAAAATCCTTGCTCTACAAGCCAGAGAATCTGAGTTCAGTTCCCTCAACAGCCACACAAAAGTCAGGCACTGCTGCAGGGCCAGAGACAGGTCTCAAGGTACTTGCTGGCTAGCCAGTATAGCTGAGATAGTGAACTTCAGATCAGCGAGAGACCTTGCCTCAAAAAATCAAGGTAGTAGGGGCTAGAGAAGAGGCTCAGCACTTAAGAGCACTGGCTGCTCTTGCAGAGGACCCTGTTCAATTCCCAGAACCCACACCGCTGCTAATGAAAATCTGTAACTTTGGGTGCAGGGGATCAGACGCCCCCTTCTGGTTTCCTTGGGCATTGCACACACATGGTAAACACGTGTAGGCAAAATTTTTAAAAAATCAACAAAAAAGCAAGCCAAAGCTCCAATCTCTGCTTTCCTTCCAATGAAGGGATCACCTGTGGGATGGCACTGGTGATTTGTGTGCATATCCTGCTGCTGAGAACTTTTCCCCTAAGGCTGTAAAATGCACAGCTAATCGTTAACGATCAACAGGGCTTCCAGAGTTTGAAATATTAATACTGGCTCTCATCTAAGTGGCCCAGATTCTCCATGAAGACAAAAAAGGCTTTCAGCCGGATGTTCTCTGACAACAATGCCAAAGTCAGTTTTTCTTCTTTTTTTTGTACATGTGTGTGTTCATGTGTGCTGGATGGCATTAGTGTCAACTTGACACACTTGGGCTGAGGGAGTCTCAACTGGGGATGCGCCTCATTATTTTCTTGATTTCTGATTGATGTGGGAGGGCCCAGCCCACTGTGGGTGGTGCCATCCCCAGGCAGGTTGTTCTGTATTGTATAAGAAAGCAGACTGACTTCTGAGCTGGGCGTGGTGGCACATGCCTTTAATCCTAGCACTCGGGAGGCAGAGGCAGGTGAATCTTTGTGAGTTCAAGGCCAGCCTGGTCTATAGAGTGAGTTCCAGGACAGCTGGGGCTATAGGAGGGAGACCCTGTCTCGAAAAGACCAAAAAAAGAGAAAGCAGTCTGACTTCTGAAAAGAAACAGTTTATTTTCAGAGGTCATAATTTTGGTATAAATATGATGTTTATTATAGACTTTTTTTGGTATTTTTGAGACAGGGTCTCCTTTTAGTCCCAGCTGTCCTGGAGCTCACTCTGTAGACCAGGCTGGCCTAGAACTCACAGAGATCCACCTGTCTCTGCCTCCTGAGTACTGGGATTAAAAGCATGTACCACGATGCCTGGCAGTAAAGACAGTTCTTAGTCACCATGTGGGTGCTGAGAATTGAACCTGGGTCCTCTGGAAGAGCATTCAGTGCTCTTAACCACTGAACCATCTCTCCAGCCCCATATATAGGCATATTTTGAAGCAATACAAATGGGAGGGAACAACAACAACAAAAGGACTGGGTCAAAGAACTGACTGAAACAGTTAACTTCTGCCCAAAACAATAAACCTCTGCAGAGAAAAACTTTAAAAAGACTGAGAAAAAGATGCAAGACATATATGGCAGAATGCATGACCTAGGGTGGGGTGGGGGACATGGAAAGGGGAATGTGCCTAAATTGGACTGAGAAATGATGTATGAAATACACAAATCATAGATAAAAATATTTTATAAAAAGAAAGAAAGAGGGGTTGGAGAGATGGCCTAGCGGTTAAGAGCACCGACCACTCTTACAGAGGACCCGGGTTCGATCCCCAGCACCCACATGGTGGCTGAGAATGGTCTGAAACTCCAATTCCAGGAGAACTCCAGTCCAAGGGGAATCCAACACCCTCTTCTGACCTCCGCAGCATTGCACGACACGGGTGCACAGACTTGCATGCAGACAGTACATTCATACACATACAGAAATAAAAAAAAATTAAAAAAAGAAAAAGAAAGAAAGAAAGAAAGAAAGAAAGAAAGAAAGCAAGCAAGCAGTTGGAGCATGGGCCAGCGGAGCAAGCCAGAAAGCAGCGTTCCTCCATGGCCTGTGCTTCAGCTCCTGCCTCCAGGTCCCTGCCCTGAGTTCCTACATTGGGCTCCCTCGGTGATGAACTGTGACCCGGGAGATGTAAAATGAATAAACCCTTCTCTCCCCAAGTTGATTTTTGGTCAGAGTGTTTTGTCACAGAGATTGAAAGGAAACTAGAACATCATGTATGTGGGTACACATCGTGTTGGCACACATGTTCGTGTGTGCAGAGGACAACCTTAGGTGTCACTCTGTAGAAATGTCTTTCACTTATTTTATTTTTTATTTTATTTTATTTTTTGGTCTTTTGGAGACGTGCACCACCACGCCTGGCCTTTTTCATATATTTTAAAATTTGTTCTTTGTTATTGGGAATGTGTATGTATGGGGCAGATAAGTATGGAGGTCAGAGGACAACCTTGTGGAGTGGGGTCTCTCCTTCCATCATTTTAAAATAAAGTTTTATTTATTTATTTATTTATTTATTTATTTAAATTTTTTATTCATTTCTGTATGTGTATGAATGTACTGTCTGCAAGCAAGTTTGTGCACCCATGTCGTGCAATGCTGCGGAGGTCAGAAGAGGGCGTCGGACTCTCCTGGAACTGGAGTTCTCCTGGAATTGGAGTTTCAGACGGTTCTCGGCCGCCATGTGGGTGCTGGGGATCGAACCCGGGTCCTCTGCAAGAGCGGTCAGCGCTCTTAACCGCTAGGCCATCTCTCCAGCCCCTATTTATTATTTTTTATGTGTATGAGTGTACTGTCTGCATGTAGGTTTGTGCACCCATGTCGTGCAATGCCATGGAGGTCAGAAGAGGGTGTCAGATTACCCTGAAACTGGAGTCAAAGAGGGTTCTCAGCCGCCATGTGGGTGCTGGGGATTGAACCTGGGTCCTCTGCAAGAGCAGTTGGGCGCTCTTAACCGCTAGGCCATCTCTCCAGCCCCTCTTCTTCCATCTTAATGTGGATTCTGGGGATTGAACTTGGGTTGTTGGGCTTACCCAGCAAGGACTGTACCTACTGCAGCATCTGGCTGACTCCTCATTCACATGGTTTTTTGAGACAAGGTCTCTGAATGAACCTGGGACTCACCTATTAGACTAGACTGGCTTCCTAGACAGCCCCAAGGATCCCGTTATCCTCCTTCCAGGGGCTAAGAATACAAGTCCATACCACTGGGCCAAGTTTTTCACATAGGTTCTGGGGATCAAACTTGAGGTTTTCGTGCATGCAAGGCAAATGCTTTAATGCTTTACCAAATGAAATACCTAGCCGGGCCCCCCTTCCTCCCCCATTAGGATATTTGAGACAGACTCTCTTTAGCACCAGCCGGTCTGGAACTCACTGTGTAGACCAGGCTGGCCTTGATCTCACAAAGATCCATCTGCTGGGATTAAATTCATGAGCCACTGTGCCCAGCCCCTTAATATTTTTCCCCAGCTCACTCAATTGAATAATTTTGTTTTCTAGACAGGGTCTTGCGATACCGTCTGGCCTGAAACCCAGGATCCTCCTGCCTCAGCTTCCTGGGTGCCAGGATGGTAGGCACGCAGTTCCCATACATGCAGCCTTTTTCCTTTTTCTCTGGAAACCTTTCTGTAGCTGGTGTCTCCATAGCCTGAAGTCTCCGTTCTATGGCCACTGGCTCTCTTGGTTTAGAATTCCTGGGGAAAACTAGCCAGCCTCCTAGTGTTTCAAGAAGTCTTCAGGCTCTAGGGCAATGAAGATTCAGGACCATGGACAGGTAGAGGCACTGCTAATTGCAGAAAATATTCAACACCGGCACTCGACAATCATTTTTCCAAGGGATTTACATATAGCAACTTCTTGGTCTTTGTTTTTTGATCTGAGCGCCTCCCCCCTTTTCCTTTCCTCATGCTTGAAGTGCCTTGAAGATAGCTGGTCCATCGTTATGGTACTTCCTGGCTGATGGATTTTTCTGGTGGAAACTAGTTCCTAATTAAGCAGCCAGCATCCTGATCTTAGAGAGAAATTAGCTCCTTGGAGGACCAGCTCTTTAACTCTTGGAGTTGTACTTGAATGGTCAGCATAAAATCAAGTTTATTTTCCTGACATTTCTGTAACCCATTTGACACCTTACAATAAATTGCCTTTGTGTGTGTGTGTGTGTGTGTGTGTGTGTGTGTGTGTGTGTGTGGTGGCCGATGTCTGTAAACTTTGGGGAGCTTCTCGGGAGGCTGAGGCAAAGAGGGTCACCTGTTCATGGCTATCCTGGGGTACATAGCTAGACACTGTTTCAAAAACAAAACCAGCTGAGTGTGGTGGTGCATGCCTTTAATCCCAGCACTCAGGAAGCAGAGGCCAGCCTTGTCTACATAGTAAGTTCCAGGCCAGCTGGGGCTGCAGCGAGACCCTGTCTCAAAAAGACCAAAATAATAATAATAATAATAATAATAATAATAATAATAATAATAGAATTAGAGAGACAGCTCAGTGGTTAAGAGCACTTGCTCTTCCAGAGGATCTGAGTTCAGGTCTCAGCACCCATATGTGGTTGTTCACAACTGTCTGTAACTCAAGTCCAGGGGATCCAATGCCCTCTTCTGGTCCCTATGTGCTCCTCAGACACTCACCCATACACATACAGGTACATATAAATGAAAATAAAAATCTTTAAAAAAAACTAACAAGCTAGGTGTGGGGATGCACACCTTGAATCATAGCACTTAGGAGACAGGAGGATTTCTATGAGTTTGAGGCTAGCCTGGTCTATACAGAGAGTTCCAGGTCAGCTGGGGCTACACAGTGGGACTGTCTCAAAAAAAAAAAAAAAAACCCAAACCAAATAAACAAACAAGAAACAACAATAAACCCCAGCATCACAAACAAAAACTAAGGCAGAGAGTCATTGAGAAAGACACCAAGGAGCCTCAGCCTCCAAGTCCCTGGGACTACACAGCTGTGAGCCACCATGCCCAGTTATGGACATAGACACCTCTGGAGACACACAAGCTTTGGCCCAACCCTGGTAAAGATAGCCTACCATTGGGCTGGAGAGATGGCCTAGCGGTTAAGAGCGCCGACCGCTCTTACAGAGGACCCGGGTTCGATCCCCAGCACCCACATGGCGGCTGAGAACCGTCTGAAACTCCAGTTCGGGAGAACTCCAGTTCCAGGGGAATCCGAAACCCTCTTCTGACCTCCGCGGCATTGCACGACACGGGTGCACAAACCTACATGCAGACAGTACACTCATACACATACAAAAAAATAAAAATAAAAAAGAAAAAAAAAAAAAAGAAAAAAAGATAGCCTACCATTCCGCAGACCAAACTTTCCTCATTAAAGGCCAGATTGGCTTTGCTTTGGGTTCAGAATCTGTGTATTTATGCCTTTCTCTGGTTCAGGAATGCTAATGAGGTTGGTACCAGCCTACATTTCTCATTGGTTTCCTTGGGTGACAATGGCTCACTGAGCAGCTATCAGAACTTAACATCCTGGTCTGAATTTGCTGCAGCAACAGATGCCACAGACTTAATGTATACTTTTTTAATTTTTTAAAAAAATTTTTATTTATTTTTGTATGTGTATGAGTGTACTGTCTGCATGTAGGTTTGTGCACTCATGTCGTGCAATGCCACAGAGGTAGAAGAGAGCATCAGATTCCCCTGGAACTGGAGTTAAAGATGGTTCTCAGCCGCCATATGGGTGCTGGGAATTGAACCCAGGTCCTCTGCAAGAGCAGTCGGTGCTCTTAACCAATAGGCCATCTTTCCAGCCCCAGACTTAATATTAACTACTTAATATTCCCAGCAATGGATGACTGCATTAGCCCAATGTCCTGTGTACAGTGAGCTATTACCTAACCTTGAAAAGGAAGGGCACTCTGAAATCTGTTAAACTGTGGATGAGCCGTGAAGACATTAGACATGATATGAGTCAGTCGCAAAAGGACAAATACACTATGATCCTTCTCTGTGATCTCTAGAGAGGGCAAACTCACAGACAGGAAGTAGAATGGTGGTCACTGGGGATTGGGTACTAGAGAATGTGGAGAGTTGATATTTGATGGATAGAAAGATTCAGTTTTATAAAATGAAAACTCTTGGGGACCTGGTGGCTCTACAATGGGAATGTACATGGGACAGTGGTTAACACGGTAAATATGAGGTGTGATTTCCACAGGAAGTTTTTATAAACTACACAAATGAAGAAAAAAAAGCCAGGCCTGGGGACTGAAGAGGTGGGTCAGTGGCTAAGAATGCTTGCTGCTCTTCTGGAGGATAAGGGTTCAGGGCCCAGCACCCACATGGATGGCACACGACCACCCGCAACTCCAGTTCCAGGGGATATGATGCCCTCTTCTGGCCTGCGAGGGTACTGCACACACATGATGCAGTTACATACATGCAGACAAAATGCTCATATACATAAAATGAAAATAAATCCATCTTTAGAAAGAAAGAAAGAAAGAAAGAAAGAAAGAAAGCCTGGTGCCATAGGCCTGCATTCCTAGCTACTCAGGACACTAAAGCGGGAGGTCAGAAAGTTCCAGGCCTCTGGGGTGCAGAGTGAGTTACAGGACAATCTAAACAACTTGGGCTTTGTCTCAAAATTAATTAATTTTCTTGGGTGGTTTTTGAGACAGGGTCTCTCTGTAGCCCCAGCTGGCCTGGAACTCACTCTGTAGACCAGGCTGGCCTTGAACTCACAGAGATCCACCTGCCTCTGCCTCCTGAGTGCTGGGATTAAAGGCGTGTACCACCACACCTGGCCTCAAAATTAAAAAAAAATGGGTTGTAGTTTTGTGGTAGAGCACCTGCCTAGAATCCCCCAATGAAGAAGAGCTGGGCATGTGGCTCAGTGGTAGAGCACCTGCTTAGAATCCCCCAGTGAGGGGCTGGGGGCGTGGTTCAAACTCGGAGTGCTTGCCTAGTATATGTTATCCCTTAAATTCAATTCCTTGCACTGTATTGCAAATAGTAAGGATGAGGAGGGAGAGAGAGAGAGAGAAAGAGAGAGAGAGAGAGATTAAAATTCAGCACTAACGAGAGAGAGAGAGAGAGAGAGAGAGAGAGAGAGAGAGAGAGATTAAAATTCAGCACTAACAAGAACACAAGCACTTAAAGCCTAGGTTCTGAAGGTGAGAAATGTGAACTCCACTGTGGGCCGGGCCACTTCTCTGGCTCCTGTTCAGTGGCCCAGGCTCCCACTCCTGTCTCACACCACTTAGCCCCACTCCTCTGCTCTCACACTGACCCTACTGCCTCCCTCTGAGGCACTGAGATTATGCCGGACCACCTGGACCTGCATTCCACCCTGACTCACAGCCCTGTGTCCTGTGACATGCAGGGTAACACGTTCACAGGATGCAGGCAGAGGGACACTGGGTGCCACTGTTCAGGCTCTGTACACCTGTCACAACGTGGTCCACCAGACAGTGTGTCAGCAGACACTGTGCCTGTCGCCAGGGCCCTCACAGCCACTGCCTCCCACCAGGCGTCTCTAATCCCTTTGTCATCTCTGCTTCTCAGTTACAGTAGTTACTAGAGCTGCCACAGGTGACGTTTTACTTAACGTGCTAAGGAGGAGGCCCGAGAATTACTACATCACAGAGGGAAAATGTTTTGATAACCGTATCTAATGAAGATCGGGCTCCTTTCTCCTGTGTGTCCTGGCTCCTGCTGGGGAGGATCCAAAGACTTTGCTGCTGAAGGGTCTGTGTATGACAAAGAAGATGCACACCTGCACACCTGTGCAGGGGATTAGGGAGCGCAGTCTGGGAGGGAGTAGGTGCTTGACTTTGTAATAAGATAAGCAGCCTAGAATCTTCCAGTGAGGGGCTGGGGACTAGAGCACTTGCCAACCATGTGGAAGGTTATAGGTTTGATCTCCAGCATGGATGAAATAAACAAGGAAATAAAATATCAGTGGAGATTTTTAGTTGACAAAAGGCTCTGATAGGTAAAATAGATGGGTAGCAATAAGAGGTTTCTGAGTTTATACAAGAAAGGACCCCAGAGCCGGGCATGGTGGTGCACGCCTTTAATCCTAGCACTTGGGAGGCAGAGGCAGGTGGATCTCTGTGAGTTCAAGGCCAGCTTGTTCTATATAGTGAGTTCCAGGCTAGCTGGGGCTACAGGGAGACCCTGTTTCAAAAAAGACCAACAAAAAAGAAAGAGATATAATCTTTTGCCTAGATTGAAAAAAATGATGTATTATTTTTATTTTATGTGCGTGTTGCCCCAGTGTGTGTCCGGGCACCCATGTCCTGCAATGTCCACAGAGGTCAAAAGTGGGCATTAGAGCCCCTGGACTTGGGGTTGCAGACAGTCGTTAGCCACCATGTAGATGCTGGGAATTGAACTCAGTCCTTTGTAAAAGTAGCCAATGTTGGGGCTGGAGAGATGGCTCAGCAGTTAAGAGTGCCGACTGCTTTTGCAGAGGACCTGGGTTCGATTCCCAGCACCCACATGGTGGCTGAAAACCATCTTTAACTCCAGTTCCAGGAGAATTCGACACCCTCTTCTGACCTCCGCGGCATTGCACGACACGGGTGCACCGACCTGCATGCAGACAGTACATTCATACACATAAGAAAAAATTTAAAAAAGTAGCCAGTGTTCTGTTGTTTTTTTTTAAGAGACCTTAGAGATGACCCACCCTTTGCTTTTTTTAAATTTTATTTTATCTTATTTTATTATTTTATTTTGAGACAGGTTTCCCTATAGCCCCAGCTGGCCTGGAACTCACTCTGTAGACCAGGCTGGCCTTGAACTCACAGAGATCTGCCTGCCTCTGACTCCTGAGAGCTGGGATTAAAGGCCTGAACCACCATGCTCAGTCTTTGTTTAGAATTTTCTTTTGAAAAAAAAAATTGGGGGAGGTGGGTGGGGGGATAGGTTCTCACTGTGTTATCCAGTCTGGCCTTAAACTCCTGACTCAAGTGATCCTGCAGCCCAAGTCCAGCAGAGTGGAAAGACTCTAAGGGTCAACATGGGTCAACTTTGCTGAGATTCAAGACCTGAGCTCATCTCATTCTAAACAGAAGCAGGAGCCAAAAGAATGACCCTACAATGTCACAGCAAACATGTTCTCCTTCGACACCCCCACCTTCCTCAAAGGGACCTGTGATCAGAACAGTTCCCTGCAGCCAGCTTGTACTGCCTCTCAAGAGCTGATAGTACAAATCTGTTTAATAAAAGATGTATAGGCCAGGCGTGGTGGCAAATGCCTCTAATCCCAGCACTCGGGAGGCAGAGGCAGGCAGATCTCTATGAGTTCAGGGTCAGCCTGGTCTACATAGTGAGTTCTAGGACAGCTGGAGCTACAGGGAGACGCTGTTTCAAAAAAGTCCAATATATATATATATATATATATATATATATATATATTAACACACACACCACACGCACACAAAAGGGTACTGGAGAGATGGCTCAGCAGTTAAGAAACCCACTGCGCTTCCAGAGAATCCAACACCCTCTCTCTTCTGGCCCCTGCAGTACATTGCATGCACATGGTGAGCTTATATTCGTGCAGCCAAAACAGTCATACACATAGAATAAAAAGCAACAACAAAAGAACCCAAACATGCAAATATAACAAACAAAAATAGCATGGGCCAGTGAAATAGTTCCATGTGTAAAGGGACCAGGCCTGATGACCTGACTTTGACACTCAGGTCCTACATGATAGAAGACTGACTCCTGCAAGTTGTCCTGTGACTTCCACACATGTGGTCTGCCATACATGTGCCTACACACAGGACAGATACACAGACACACCGAATACACAGAGACACACAGACATATACACACATACACAATATATATATATATATATATACACACATATATGTATATATTTCAAAAGTAGAGGCTGCTGAGATGGCTTGGCAGTTAAGAACACTTCTACTCTTGCAAAAGACCTGGTTTGGTTCCCAGCACCCACATAGCAGCTAACAACTGTCTATGACTCCAGTTCCAGAGGATCTGATGCCCTCTTCTGGCCTCCACATGCATTGCATGACATGGGGGTGCTTACACATATGCAGGCAAAACAAGTATCCACATCAAATATAATAAATAAATAAATAGAAATATAATATTATATAAAATATAACCAATCAATCTTTAAAAATGAAAAAGTAAAGCCTGGTGTGGTGGCACACACCTTTAATCCTAGCACTCTGGAGGCAGAGGCAGGTGGATCTTTACAAGTTCAAGGCCAGCCTGGTCTACAGAGTGAGTTCCAGGACAGCTGGGGCTACAGAGAGACCCTGTCTCGAAAAGACCAAAAAATATAAATAAATAAAATGAATGTGGACATATTACAAAAGGGGATTTATGCTGGGCATGGTGGTACACACCTTTAATCCCAATGCTTGGGAGGCAGAGGCAGGTGGATCTCTAAGAGTTCAAGGCTACCCTGTTCTATGTAGTGAGTTCTAGGACAGCTGGGGCTACAGGGAGACCATGCCTCAAAAATACCAACCAAACAACCAACCAACCAACCAACCAAACAAACAAACAAACAAACAACCAAACCAAAAAACCAAAAGGGGATTTACTGGAATGGCTTACAGTGGATGGGAACTGGGCGGTCCAACAACAGCCATCTGCATGTCAGAGAGGGTGAGAACCCAGTAACTGCTCAGTCCACAAAGTTGCTCCCTCAGCCATCCCAGGTCTGGCACTGAAGTCCTCGAAGATTCCTGGAGAGTTGCTGGTCTTCCAGTCCACAAGGCTGAAGGCAGTGGACTCTGATATCCGTGAAGGATTGTGATGGAGGCAGCAGCCATGGTGCTGGTCAGCAAGAAGTGAAGGCAGGCAACAGTACTGCTTTCCTCCAGACCTCGAAATATCTGAGCCCCCATCAGAAGTCACCAACCCACTCTGGAGTTGGGCCTTCTCCCCTTGGTAGATGCCCTCAACAGACCTGCCCGGAGATTCTGCTCAGCTGATTCCACACCAGACCCAGTCAAGAAAATGGCTCAGTGGGTAGAGGGGCTTGTGTTTTTTTTATTTATTTATTTATTTATTTATTTATTTATTTATTTATTTATTTATTTATTTTTATGTGTATGAATGTACTGTCTGCATGTAGGTTTGTGCAATGCCACAGAGGTCAGAAGAGGGCGTCAGATTCCCCTGGAACTGGAGTTAAAGACGGTTCTCAGCTGCTATGTGTGTGCTGGGGATCGAACCCGGGTCCTCTGCAAGAGCAGTTGGCGCTCTTAACCGCTAGGCCATCTCTCCAGCCCCAGAGGGGCTTGTTTCTAAGTCTGATGACTTGAGTTCCATCCCTGTGACCTACACAATGAAAGGAGAGCATCAACTCCTGCAAGATGTTTTCTGATTTCCACACATATCCCACGACCTGTGTGCTTGCACATATGTGTGGATACACATACATACATATGATTAACCATCACGTGTGGCCCTCCAAATCTTCCTATGTGGGAAAACAACCCCCTAAAATATCCACTAAAGCTGGATAGCTTTAGTGTCAACTTGAGGTGCCTGAGTTGAGGGAGCCTCAACATTGGACTGGCCTGGAGCCATGTCTGTGGGGTATTTTCCTGATTTGTTGAGTGATGTGGGAAGACCCAGGGCACTGTGGGTGGTGCCACCCCTGGGTAGGTGGTTCTGTATTGTATAAGAAAGCAGGATGCTCGTGGGCTAGAGGAGCAAGGCAGTAAGCAGCGTTCCTCCATGGCCTGTGCTTCAGCTTCTGCTTCCAGGTCTCTGCCCTGAGTTCTTATGTTGAGCTCCCTCAGTGATGAACTGTGACCTGGGAGATGTGAGCCAAATAAACCCTTTCCTCCCCAAGTTGGTTTCTGGTCAGAGTGTTTTGTCACAGCGATTGAAATTGAACTAAAACACCCCCAGTGAGCTAAGAGAGCAGAAACTTAACACAACTATGATATTTAGAGATGGGAAGGGAACAGGAGAAGACAAGATATATAACTCTGTGTATGTGTTTTATTTATTTATTTATTTATTTATTTATTTATTTATTTATTTATTTATTTATACAGGGTCTCCCTATAGCCCCAGGTGGCCTAGAACTCACTCTGTAGACCAGGCTGGCCTTGAACTCACAGAGATCTGCCTGCTTCTGCCTCCTGAGTGCTAGGATTAAGGGTGTGTGCCACCACGCCCAGCTTAAAGATGGTTTTTAGTGGAGCTGGAGAGATGGCCTAGCGGTTAAAAGCGCGACCGCTCTTACAGAGGACCTGGGTTCGATCCCCAGCACCCACATGGCGGCTGAGAACCGTCTGAAACTCCAATTCCAGGAGAACTCCAGTTCCAGGGGAATCCAAGACCCTCTTCTGACCACGGCATTGCACGACATGGGTGCACAGACCTGCATGCAGACAGTACATTCATACACATACAAAAAAAAAAAAAAGATGGTTTTTAGCTGCCATGTGGGTGCTGGGAATCAAACCTGGGTCCTCTGCAAGAGCAGTTGGCACTCTTAACCACTGAGCCATCTCTCCAGCCCCTGTTGTTGTTCTTTTTGAGACAGGGTCTCCCTTTAGTTCCAGCTGTCCTGGAACTCACTATGTAGACCAGGCTGGTCTTGAACTCACAGACATCCACCTGCCTCTGCCTCCTGAGTGCTGGGATCAAAGGTGTGCACCACTGCATCCAGCCCAGCAGTTGTTGTTTTTTTGTTACTGTGACTAAAATGGTTGACATGAAAAAGTATCAGGGAGGGAAGATGGATTTTGCTCCCTGTCTCAGATGGTTCAGTCTGTAGTTGCCTGGCCCCATGGACAGAGCATCATGAGAGCTGGACAGCAGACTGTAAACAGGAAATGAGAGGTGGATGGGCTCCCCCGAATGCTCTACAGACACCCCTCCACCCTTATACTAGACCCATGTCTCAGTTTCCATAACTTTAAAAAATAGTGCCACCCAGCTGGGGACTGAGCAGTGCAAACGGGAGCCTGTGGGGGACATTCCTGATGGCCCTCACAGGGTCATCAGGGGGGTACACAAGCAGTCCACTCCTGGTGGCTTTATCAGAGGAGAGAGGGGCTGGAGGCAGCACTGTGGTTAAGGACATATGCTGCTCTTTCAAAGGAGTTCAGTTCCCAACACCTACATCAGGTGGCTCACAACTGCCTATAACTCCAGCTCGAGGGAATCTGATGCCTTCTTCTGGTCGCTTCAGGCACTAGCATACACGTGCCAGACATTCACATGGACACACAGGTGCACATAAATAAAAACAAAACAAATATTTAAAAAAAAGAGGGAGCGCCGGGAGTGGTGGCACAGGTCTCTAATCCTAGCACTTGGGAGGCAGAGGCAGGAGGATTTCTGTGAGTTCAAGGCCAGCCTGGGCTACATAGTGAATTTCAGGGCACCTGGAACTATAGGAAGACACTGTCTCCAAAAACAGACAGACAAACAAACAAACAAAAACAAACAGAAAAAGAAGGTCTCTACCAGGTCTCTGCCAGGTATACCAGTGCCTACCCCTCTTATACATACGGATTTGTTTGTTTATTTATTTATTATTTCCTTATTTATTTATTCATTCATTTATTTTTTGGTCTTTTCGAGATAGGGTCTCCCTGTAGCCCCAGCTGTCCTGGAACTCACTCTGTAGACCAGGCTGGCCTTGAATTCACAAAGATCTGCCTGCCTCTGCCTCCCAAGTGCTAGGATTAAAGGTGTGCGCCACCACACCCGGCTATTTCCTTATTTATTTACATGTGTGTGCACATGCATGCCATACCACACATATGGAGGACAGAAGACTATTTCAGGACCAGTTCTCTCCTTCCACCAAGTGGGGTCTAGGGTTGGAAGTCAAGTCCTCAGCCTTGGCAGCTGGCACCCTTACCCACCGAGCCATCTGGCTCCTGTCTCTTATTTCTGCCCACTCAGGGTTAAGCCAGCAAGATGGCTGCCGCCAGAAGTGAGTCCTCCACTCCAGAACTGCAAATAAACTTCCTTTCTTCATAAAGTTAGCCCGCACCTGGGGTGGAAGGGACATTACAATGACGGAAAGTGAAAACGCATCAGGATTTAAGTCATAACCGCAGGGCTCCCGTCCCCCATTGCTTGTGAATTATTTTTATTTTATCTGTGGTAGATATTGAAATCGACAGGGGCTTGGGGTGACAGGTAATCTGGCAGCTCCAAATGGTACCTAGTTCTTTAAAACAGAACTTCGGGGGCTGGGAAGGCAGCTTAATGGATACAGTTCTTGCTTTATAAGCTTGAGGACCAGAATTTGGACCCCCGGCAGATGTAAAATTGGGTGGGTGTGGTGACTGAGCTGTAAGTCCAGTGCTCAGAAGACAGACAGGTTTCTGGGGCAAGCTGGGTAGGCAAATGGGAGGTCTGCGCTCAGTGACAAACCCTGTCTCAGAAAATGGAGAAGACATCAAGGAAGACTCCCAATGTCAACTTCTGGCCTCCAGACACACACATACATGTGTGTAAGCCAACATATGCAAACATGCATACACACATATGCACATTACACACACATACACTTGCAATATAAAAAGGACCTTGGGAGTTATTTAGCTATAATTCTTTTTAATATATATATTTTAAATTTTATTTATTATTTTTTATGTGTATGAATGTACTGTCTGCATGTAGGTTAGTGCACCCATGTCATGCAATGCCACAGAGGTCACAAGAGGGTGTTGGATTCCTCTGGAACTGTAGTTAAAGATGGTTCTCAGCCACCATGTGGATGCTGGGAATGGAGCCTGGGTCCTCTGCAAGAGCAGTTGGTACTCTTAACCACTGAGCCATATCTCTAGCCCCTAGCTATAATTCTTAATTGTATTTATTGATTTTTATTATATGTGTATGAGTGTTTTGCCTGCAAGTAAGTGTGTCATATTTGTACAATGCCTGCAGAGGTCAGAAGAGGGCGTCAGATGCCCTGGAACTGGAGTTACAGAGGGTTGTTAGCCACCATGTGGGTACTGGGAAATGAACCCAGGTCTTCTGCAAGATCAACCAGTACTCATTTTTTTTGAGACATAGTCTCTCTATAGCCCCAGCTGGCTTGGAACTTACTCTGCAGACCAGGCTGGCCTTGAACTCACAGAGATCCACCTGCCTCTGCCTCCAAGGCATGCACCACCATGCCCAGCTTAAAGATGGTTCTTAGCCGCCATGTGGGTGCTGGAAATTGAACCCAGGTCCTCTTCTAAGGCATCTCTCCAGCCCCACAGCCAGTACTCTTAACTGCTGAACTATCTCTCTTGAGTCCACCTGGGTGATTTTCCTTTTTTAAAATTTTTATTTATTATTTTTTATGTGTATGAATGTACTGTCTGCATGTAGGTTAGTGCACCTGTGTTGTGCAATGCTGTGGAGGTCACAAGAGGGTGTTGGATTCCTCTGGAACTGGAGTTAAAGATGGTTCTCAGCCGCCATGTGGGTGCTGGGAATGGAACCCGGGTCCTCTGCAAGAGCAGTCGGTGCTCTTAACCACTGAGCTATCTCTCCAGCCCCCCACCTGGGTGATTTTCTACATTAACACAGAAAGCCTAGATGTATGTGTGTGTGTGTGTGTGTGTGTGTGTGTGTGTGTGTGTATTCATATGGGTACAAGTGTATGTAATTGTTTATTGAGGCCAGAGGAATACCTTGGGTGTTGTCCTTAGATATCATATGCATTTTTTGAGATGGGATCTCTCACCGGCCTGGAACTTACCTAGTAGGCGCAGTGGTGGAGTGCTTTCCTAGCATGCTCAAGGCCCTAAGTTCTATTCTCTCCACTGCTAAGTTGCTAAGTAAGATAACAGCAAAAGCCAGGTGTGGTGGCACACACCTTTAATCCTGGAACTTGGGAGGCAGAGGCAGCCAGATCTCTGAGTTCAAGGCCACCCTGGTCTACAGAGCAAGTTATAGGCCAACTGGGGCTACAGGGAGACCTTGTCTCAAATACACACACACACACACACACACACACGCACACAAGATACTAGCAAAAAATCATGTGCCAGTAAGACCCCATCCATGAAATTTTTATGTTTATTTGTTTAATTTAGGTGGTGGTCAGTATAAAAATCCAAGCCTTGTATATTCTAAGAAAAAACTCCACTGCTAAGCCACACCCACAGCCCCTCACTGGGAGATTCTAGGCAGGGGCTCTACCACTGAGCCACACCCCAGCCCCTCACTGGGGGAATCTAGGCAGGGGCTCTACCACTGAGCCACACCCTCAGCCCCTCACTGGGGAATTCTTGGCAGGGGCTCTACCACTGAGCCACACCCTCAGCCCCTCATTGGGGGATTCTAGGCAGGGGCTCTACCACTGAGGCACACCCTCAGCCCCTCACTGGGGGGATTCTAGGCAGGTGCTCTACCACTGAGCCACACCCAGCCCCTCACTGGGTGATTCTAGGCAGGTCCTCTACCACTGAGCCATGCCCCAGTGCAGCTGTGTTTAATCTTACATTATATAACACAAAACATTTTCAGTTGAGAAGTTTTGTGGATTTAGAGTAGGGACATGGTCTTGAGTCCTGTGAGGAGCTTAATCTATTTTGACAGCTTCTCACCAGCCAAGAACATTCCCTGGAGTAGGAGGCAGGAGAGGTGAAGCATAGGGAGAATCATGGAGACTGAATCCTGAGGAGGGCGTACATCTGTTAGGGCTGAGGACACAGGAAGCAGAGCCGCGGAGGCCTGTGAGAGCTGCGGCTGTGCTGCGGAGGAAGGGGGCCCCACGTGCGGAGCAGCTTGCTGCCAGCGCCTGGAGCTCCTGGGCTCCGGCTTCTTTGATTACTGTTTCATGCATACCCTTTCTAAATCATAACTATTAGTGAATGAATTCCCTATAACAGTGGGTTTTGCTGTGATGTATCCATATATGCTGTCCTCTTTCCGTTGCCCTGTCCCTTCTTCCCTATTAAACCTGCAACTGCTTTTCTATTGCCTTTGTTTTAAATACAAGTTTCCAGGGGCCTGGAGAGATGGCTCAGAAGTTAAGAGCACTAGCTACTCTTGCAGATGACCTGGGTTTAGTTCCCAGCACCCACATGGTGCCTAACAACTGTCCATAACTACAGTTCCAGGAGATTTGATGCCCTCTTCTGGCCTCTATGGGCATTGCATCCATGTGGTGCATTTACATACATGCAGGCAAAACATTCATACACATAAAGTAAAAATAAAAAATTTTCCAGCTGGGAGTGGTGGTGCACGCCTTTAATCCTAGCACTTGGGAGCCAGAGGCAGGGAAATCTTTGTGAGTTCAAGGCCAGCCTGGTCTACAGAGTGAGTTCCAGGACAGCTGGGGCTACAGGGAGACCCTGTCTGGAAAAAGACCAAAAAATTTTTTTTTCAAAAAAAATTTAAATACTAGTCTCCACAAATGAGAGATGACATAGTAATTGATTTTCTGAATGTGCATTAGCCTTAATATGACAGTCTATAGGTCTACTCATTTTCCTGAAAATTATATAATTTCATTTATTCTAGAATACAACTCTGTTGTGGAAATAAAAAAAGGCATGCATCTATTGATGAATATCTAGATTGATTATTGTTATTATTATTGTTATGGTCTTTTTTTTGAGACAGGCTCTCCATTTAGTCCCAGCTGGCCTGGAGGTTACTATGTAGACCAGGATGGCCTTGAACTCATAGAGATCCACTTGCCTCTGCCTCCTGAGTGCTGAGATTAAAGGTCACCACACCTGGCTTGATTTTTTTTTTTTTTTTTGGTCTTTTTGAGACAGGGTCTCCCTGTAGCCCTGCTGTCCTGGAACTCACTCTGTAGACCAGGCTGGCCTTGAACTCAAAAAGATCTGCCTGCCTCTGGCTCCCGAGTGCTAGGATTAAAGGCGTGCGCCACCACGCCCGG
Organism: Rhizomys pruinosus; assembly: GCA_009823505.1. Classification (NCBI taxonomy): domain Eukaryota; kingdom Metazoa; phylum Chordata; class Mammalia; order Rodentia; family Spalacidae; genus Rhizomys; species Rhizomys pruinosus. The sequence goes on from VZQC01012905.1 coordinate 1,859,956, forward strand.
CTCTGGCTTGATTTTTTTTTTTAAAGATTTCTGTGTGTGTGTGTGTGTGTGTGTGTGTGTGTGTGTGTGTGTGTGTGTGCAGGTGCCCAAGGTCAGAAAAGGGAGATGGATCTCCTGGAGCTGGAGTTGCACATGCTTATGACCCTCCCAATATGGGTTCTAGGAACCAAATTCAGGTCCTCTGGAGGTACAACATTTACTCTTAATCATGGAGCCATAGCTCCAGCCCCAGCTTATACTTGGAAACTTCTTTTATTGATTTATTTGTTTTTTTTTTAATTTTTTTAAATTTTTATTAATTTTATTTATTTCTTTTTAAAAATTTTTTAAAATTTTATTTATTTCTTTTTAAAAATTTTTATTAATTTTATTTATTTCCATATGTGTACGAATGTACAGTCTGCATGCAAGTCTGTGCACCCGTGTCGTGCAATGCCGCGGAGGTCAGAAGTGGGTGTCGGTTTCCCCTGGAGCTGGAGTTTTCCTGGAATTGGAGTTTCAGACGGTTCTCAGCCGCCATGTGGGTGCTGGGGATCAAACCCGGGTCGTCTGTAAGAGCGGTCGGCGCTCTTAACCGCTAGGCCATCTCTCCAGCCCCTAATTTTATTTATTTCTGTTTGTGTATGAATGTACTGTCTGCATGCAAGTTTGTGCACCCGTGTCGTGCAATGCCGCGGAGGTCAGAAGACGGTGTCGGATTCCCCTGGAACTGGAGTTCTCCTGGAATTGGAGTTTCAGGCGGTTGTCGGCCGCCATGTGGGTGCTGGGGATCGAACCCGGGTCCTCTGCAAGAGCAGTCGGCGCTCTTAACTGCTAGGCCATCTCTCCAGCCCTATTGATTTGTTTTTTTGTGTGGATGTATGTACATGCATCATAGCATGTATGTGGAAGTCAGAGGACAACTTGCGGGAATTGTTTCCCTCGTTTCACCATGTGGGTTATGGGCATTGAACTCAGGTCATCAGGCTTGGTGGCAAGCACCTTCAAGTGCTGAACCTTCTCACCTACCCTTTTCTGTTTTCTTGATGAAAGATATTCCTATTGGGATGAGATGCAATCTCAAAGTCATTTTTTAAAATTTTATTTATTATTTTTTATTTTTTATGTGTATGAGTGTACTGTCTGCATGTAAGTAGGTGCACCCTTGTCGTGCAATGCTGTGGAAATCAGAAGAAAGTGTCGGATTCCCCTGGAACTGTTAAAGATGGTTCTTAGCTGCCATGTGGGTGCTGGGAATCGAACCCGGGTCCTCTGCAAGAGCAGTCATTGCTCTCAACTGCTGAGTCATCTCTCCAGCCCCTCAGAGTCATTTTTAAAAAAACATATTTTGAAGAATTTATTTTTATTGTTAATTATTTATGTGTGTATCTGTGTGTGTATGTGCATGAGTGCAGGTACTCACATAGGTCAGAAGCAACCCCCCCTCCCCCCCGAAACTGGACTTAGAGGCTGTTACAAGCCATCTGGTATGAGCGCCAGGAATCGAACCTGGGTCCTCTGCAAGAGCAGTATGTGCTCTTAACACTGAGCCATCTCCCCAGCTCCTCAAAGTAATTTTGACTTTCATTTCCTTGATATCTAAAACAATCGAGGGTTTCCAGCAAGGGCTACGGAAGGTGTGGGTGGATGGAGAAGACCAGAGTGTGGCATGGGAGCCACCCTCCTGCAACCACATCCCTGGCGAGTGAGCATCCAGAGCAGGATGTGAGTCATCACTCATGCGCCATGGCCCAGCCCCTGGCAGCTTTTCCAGGCCCCTCCCATCACCAAATCCAACTTCTAGCAAAGCTGAAATCAGTACATTACCTCTTCCTCATCCCCAGCCCTCAGTGACGAACAGGACACCTGGCCTTGCAACCTTTCCCTTCAGCTCAGGAAAAGAGGACCCGAGAAAGGTGCAGCCTAGGCTAGACCGCATTGCTCATGGTGAACAGGGTGATTTTGTAGAGGTGCAGTTGTGGTCATTTGTTACAATAGTGAAAGAAGCCAGGTGTGGTGGTGCACACCTTTAATCCCAGCACCTGGGAGGCAGAGGCAGGTGGATCCCTTTGAGTTCAAGGCCAGCCTGGTCTACATATTGAGTTTTAGGCCATCTGGGGCTACAGGGAGACCCTGTCTCAAAAGAAAAAAAAAAAGTAAATGATTTTTTTTTTTGGTCTTTTCTTTTTTTAAAATTTATTTATTTTTGTATGTGTGAATGTACTGTCTGCATGTAGGTCTGTGCACCCGTGTCGTGCAATGCTGCGGAGGTCAGAAGAGGGTCTCGGATTCCCCTGGAACTGAAGTTCTCCTGGAACTGGAGTTACAGATGGTTCTCAGCTGCCATGTGGGTGCTGGGGATCGAACCCGGGTCCTCTGCAAGAGCAGTCGGTGCTCTTAAACACTAGGCCATCTCTCCAGCCCGTTTTTTTGGTCTTTTCAAGACAGGGTCTCTCTGTAGCCCCAGCTGTCCTGGAACTTGCTCTGTAGACCAGGCTGTCCTTGAACTCAAAGAGATCCGCCTGCCTCTGCCTCCCAAGTGCTAGGATTAAAGGTGTGCACCACCATGCCCAGCCATAAAAGTAAATGAATTTATACCAACCATACAGAATCATGATGGTCTGTCTTCATTGTTTATTTGCATAATGTTTACAGAGAGTAGGAAAATAGACTTTTTAAAAAAATGAGCACATGCAATTTCAGCAACCTCATATTTTTTTAATTTTTTAATTAATTATGTTATATGTACGAGTGTACTGTCTGCATGTAGGTTGGTGAACCCATGTCATGTAATGCCGCAGAGGTCAGAAGAGGGCATTGGATAACCTGGAACTGGAGTTAAAGACAGTTCTTAGCTGCCATGTGGGTGCTGGGAATCAAACCTGGATCCTCTGCAAGAGGAGTTGGTGCTCTTAACCCCTGAGCAATCTCTCCAGCCCTGGAAAATAGACTTTTTATTGGATCTGAGTTTGAGAACCCACACACCCCAAGTCAATATACAAGTATTGATGGGCGGAAATGAATTAAGCCAAACACAGTATGGAGTTCTAGAACAGTTTATAAGAGCGTCTAATCCCAGCACTCAGGAGGCAGAGGCAGGCGGACCTCTGTGAGTTCAAGGCCAGCCTGGTCTACATAGCAAACTCCAGTCCAGCTGGGACTAAAGGGAGACCGTGTCTCAAAAAAAGACAGAAAAAAAAAAAAAGCATCTAAGAGTCAGACACACTGGTTTCCACTGGCCACACATTTTAGGTGCTGGTAGAGGTTGAAGGTGACATAGGCCTGCAGGCAGCTGAGGGTCTCTTGTGGGGACAGGACTGGCCCAGCAGGTACCTGGGTCAGGGCTCTCAGGCACTGCCCACTTCAGTCCCCTCCCAAGACTCACCTTCTTCGGGGTCTTGTGGAGCTGATGCAGCCATCCAGAGAGGGAAGCTTTGGGATCCGTAGTGCCTGGGTCTGTGGGTGGGGACAGGGTGGCGTGAGGCGGGGCTGGGACACAGGGGACACCTGGGTGAGGGAATCCACACATGGATGCCATAAGGGTTGATCTGGCTCACCACTCAAGGGAACAGTCTATCATGGTGGGGGAAGCAAGGCAGTAGATTTTTTGTTTGTTTTTGTTTTGTTTTGTTTTGTTTTGTATTTTTGAGACAGGGTTTCCCTGTAGCCCCAGGTGGCCTGTAACTCACTTTGTAGACCAAGTTGGCCTTGAACTCACAGAGATCCGCCTGCTTCTGCCTCCTGAGTGCTGGGATTAAAGGCATGCGCCACCATGCCTGGCTGGTTTTTTTTTTTTTTTCATTATTTTATTTTATTTATTTAATTTTAATTTTAATTTTATTTATTAATGTACTGTCTGCATGTAGGTCTGTGCACCCGTGTCTTGCAATGCCGCGGAGGTCAGAAGAGGGTCTCGGATTCCCCTGGAACTGGAGTTCTCCTGGAATTGGAGTTACAGACAGTTCTCAGCCGCCATGTGGGTGCTGGGGATCGAACCCCGGTCCTCTGCAAGAGCAGTCGGCGCTCTTAACCGCTAGGCTGTCTCTCCAGCCCCTCATTATTTTATTTTGTATGTATGAGTGTATTGCCTGCATGTCTGCAAGTGCACCCGTGTTGTGCAGCACCTGCAGAGGTCAGAAGAGGGCTTCGGATCCCCTGGGACTGAAGTTATGGATGGTTGTTAGGTGCCAGGTGGGTGCTGGGAATCGAACCCAGGTCCTCTGCAAGAGCAGCCAGTGCTCTTAACCTAACCCTGAGCCATTTCTCCAGCTCCAGGGGCTTGATGCAGCTGGTCACATGGCATCCACAGTTAGGAAGCAAAGAGTGGCGATGAGGCTTTTGTTTACCTATCTTACCTTTTTATTCAGCCCAGGACCTGAGTCCAGGCACGGGTACCACTCACTTTTAGAATGGATCTTCCATTTCAATTTTTTTTAAATTTTATTTATTTCCGTATGTGTATGAATGTATTGTCTGCATGCAAGTCTGTGCATCCATGACGTGCAACGCCACGGAGGTCAGAAGAGGGTGTCGGACACCCCTGGAACTGGAGTTCTCCTGGAATTGGAGTTTCAGACGGCTAGGCCGCCATGTGGGTGCTGGGGATCGAACCCGGGTCCTCTGCAAGAGCAGTCGGTGCTCTTAACTGCTAGGCCATCTCTCCAGCCCCCTTCCATTTCAATTTATCTGCTCAACATCACCCAGTCACGGACAAGCCCAGAGGCCAAACCGTCCCTCCCAGCTGCGCTTGGATGCTTGTCTCCTAGGCGACTCCAAGATGGTGCCTGCTCTCTGCGAATAATCCTGTACAACAGACCTAGAGCACCAAAGAGATCGGGAGGCTCAGTTGCACGGCCCCTGACGATGACGTGGGCAAGGGCGGCCAGTCTATCTCAGGTAGCAGCGTCTGCGGGGATAGTCCTGATGGGGTTGTTCTTCTTGTGGTGTGGAATCTCCTGCCTCCTTGGGGGAATTGGGAGCTTCCTGACCAGTGCTATGGTGGATAACTGAGGCTGTGCTGTGTGAAGGTGGAGAGTCCTTCAGGGCGGGGAGCTTAGGGTGGTCACCTGCCTCTGTGTACTCGGCCCCCAAGTCAGCTGATGGGCCAAAGAACGGACTGAAATCCCTGAAAGTTTAACAGCATGTAAAGGGCAGGATCATAGACAGGCTATGGTGGCAGCTGTGTGTTCAGTCAGCCCTGTGTAAGTTATGACATGAAACCCGGGCTGGAGAGACGGCTCAGTGGTTAAGAGCACTGGCTGCTCTGGCAGACGACCTGGGTTAGATCCCCAGCACCCACATGACTGCTGACAACTGTCTGTAACTCCAGTTCTCCCTAGAGATGATGCCCTCTTCTGGCCTCCACAGGCTTCTCATGACACAGATGTACTTACATACATGCAGGCAGTACACTCATACACGTAAGATTTAAAAAAAAAAAAAAAGACATGAAGCCCGGCATGGTGGTGCACGCCTTTAATCCCACCACTCGGGAGCTAGAGGCAGGAGGATCTCTGTGAGTTCAAGGCCAGCCTGTTCTACAAAGAGAGTTATAGTCCAGCTGGGACTACAGGGAGACCCTGTCTCAAGACCAAAAAAGAAACAAAAATGAAATATCAAACTAACGCTTTCTAATCCTTCCTTTTTTCTATTTTTCCTGACTAACCAGAAGCTAATGCAGAAGCTAGCATTCATGTGTCTTATTCCCAATATTTTCCCATTACACAGGCAAGTTCTTTTTGGGCAGACAGCTCTGCCTTGGTTTCATGTCTTTTTTTTTCTTTTTTTTTAATTTTTAAAAAAAATTATTTTTGTATGTGTATAAATGTACTGTCTGCATGCAAGTTTGTGCACCCGTGTAGTACAATGCCGCGGAGGTCAGAAGAGGGTGCCAGATTCCCATGGAACTGGAGTTCTCCTGGAATTGGAGTTACAGACGGTTCTCGGCCGCCATGTGGGTGCTGGGGATCGAACCCAGGTCCTCTGTAAGAGCGGTCGGCGCTCTTAACCGCTAGGCCACCTCTCCAGCCCCTTTTTTTTCTTTTTACCTATTTATTTATTTGTGTGTGTGTGTGTGTATGTATTTGTGATATTTCATTTTTTAGCTCATTAATTTATTTCTTTGTTTTTGTATTTTTGAGACAGGGTCTCCCTTTAAGTCCCAGCTGGCCTGGAGCTCACTCTGTAGACCAGGCTGGCCTTGAACTCACAGAGATCCACCTGCCTCTGCCTCCAGAGTGCTAGGATTAAAGGCGTGCGCCACCACACCTGGCTCATTAATTTATTTCTATTTTATGTGCGTGATTTTTTTTTAATTTTTAAAAATTATTTATTTTTATTTATTTGTTTGTTTGTTTATTTATTTATTTATTTATTTATTTATTTATTTATTTATGTGTATGAATGTACTGTCTGCATGTAGGTCTGTGCACCCGTGTCGTGCAATGCTGTGGAGGTCAGAAGAGGGTGTCAGATTTCCCTGGAACTGGAGTTCTCCTGGAATTGGAGTTACAGATGGTTCTCAGCCACCATGTGGGTACTGGGGATCAAACCCAGGTCCTCTGCAAGAGCAGTCGGTGCTCTTAACCGCTAGTCCATCTCTCCAGTCCCATGTGTGTGAATTTTATTTTATTTTTTAAGCCAATGTTTTACTGAAGCTCTGTGAATTTCATACAAATCAAATTACATTACAAATCAAATCTAGACCCGTGCCCTCCTCTCTGCTCCCCCACCTCACCAGAGCTCATGCATTGTGCCAAACATGTTTTTCATCCTTTTCTCAGTCTCTCTCAACATTCTCCATGCAGAAGTTTACTGTTTCGAGCAGAAGTTCACCATTTCATTCACTTCTTTGACACAGACTTTTCTGTTGTTATTATTCCTTCCAATATCCATCACTCCAAAATATGCACATACACATGCCACATATATCATAGGTTTTAGCATCTTCAGCTTATGATTTTTTAATTAGGCTGAAAGATGTCATGTTTGAAGTCTCCTCCTTGGAATCCCAAGCCACCATCAGTTCTGCCCTTGTGCTCCACACCGGGGTTTCCCCTTCCCATGGTCACCAAATGAGGTCCAGGAAGCACCACATCCTGTCTTGATCTTCCTGTACTGTCTCTGTGATACAGCCTGTGTAGTTCAACAATGGCAGTCTATACTCTGAAGAAGTGGAAACCCCAGTAGTAGCTCAGTCCACAAGTTGGATGTCTTAGCAGTCCCCATCTGGCACTGAAGGTTTGGAGGATTCTTGGAGAGACATGAGTCTACAGTCAATATTGGAAAGTTGAAAAGCTGTGTCTTCTCACATCTTTGAAGGATGGCAAAAGCAGTGGCAGCCACAGGGTAGCTGCACTTGCCAGTAAGACAGGCAAAACAACTGTGCTCTTTTGATTTTTTACTAAGATCTCAAGTTTTATACCTGAAGTACAATTTCTCAGGACTTACTATTTATTTATTTCTGGTTATACTTTTCTTTTGGATGTTTAAGGCCACACAGCCCAGATTAACCAAGGTTTTTGTTTTCTCAAGGTCAGTTGAGGATCTGGTCCTCAAAGATCACTCAGATTTTTTGGGGGGCAGGAAGGGAGCCCCTGGCTCCTTTTGGCTTTTCAATCACCAGTTCCATCCACTCGAGGACAAAGTCAGGTCTTGCTAGACCAGGCTTCCCTTTTTGAAGCATGAGCAGACGTTCCTCTTTATAGACTGGACACTGGCTGAAGTCCCATTAGTGGATCTCCAAGACCTCCCTGCACAGAAAGACTGGTGACTCATATTTGCAGGATATTTCAAGAGATGCCCCCATGCATTGTCCCCTAGAACTTAGTTTACCTCTGGGGACTGTGTTATTTCACTTGGCATGATATCTTCTAGCCCCATCCATTTACCTGCAAAGCTCATGATGTCATCTTTTTTTTTGGTCTTTTTGAGACAGGGTCTCCCTGTAGCTCCGGCTGTCCTGCAACTTGCTTTGTAGACCAGGCTGGCCTTGAACTCACAAAGATCTGCCTGCCTTTGCCTCCCAAGTGCTAGGATTAAAGGCGTGCGCCACCACACCCGGCGATGTCATCTTTCTTTACCACTGCATAGAACTCCACTATGTAGATGTACCACATTTTCTCTATCCACTTGCCAGTTGAGGGGCACTTGGGTTGGTTCTAGCTTTTTGCTATTGTGAAGGGAGCTGCAATACATGGCTGTGCACGTATCTCTGTGGTAAGATGAGTCTTGTGGGCATATACCCAGGAGTGATATGACTGGGTCAGGTGGCAAGCTCATTTTGAGTTTTCCAAGGGTTCTCCACACTGCTTATCATAGTGACTGTATGACTTTCCATTCCTACCAGCAGTGGATGGGTGTTCCCCTTTCCCCACAACCTCTTCAGCACTTGGTATCATTTGATTTCTTGATCCTAGCCAGTCTTACTGGAGTGAGATGATATCTTAAAGTGGTTTTAATCTGCATTTCCTTAATTATTAGTGACGTTGAACACTTTTTTTTTTAAAGAGGGTGTCGGATTCCCCTGGAACTGGAGTTCTCCTTGAATTGGAGTTTCAGACGGTTCTCGGCCACCATGTGGGTGCTGGGGATCGAACCCGGGTCCTCTGTAAGAGCGGTTGGCTCTCTTAACCACTAGGCCATCTCTCCAGCCCCATGACGTTGAACACTTTTTAAGATATTTCTCAGCCATCTCTTAATTCCTCACTTGTGAAGTCTCTGTTCAGCTCTTTGCTGTGAGTCATTTGTTTGTTTTCTTTCTTCTTCTTCTTCTTCTTCTTCTTCTTCTTCTTCTTCTTCTTTTTTTTTTTTTTTTTTTGGTCTTTTTGAGACAGGGTCTCCCTTTAGTCCCAGCTAGCCTGGAACTCACTATGTAGACCAGACTGGCCTTGAACTCACAGAGATCTGCCTGCCTCTGCCTCCTGAGTGCTGGGATTAAAGGCATGCGCCACCATGCCTGGCTTCTTCTTTATTTTTTAAGTAGTTCATATATTCTGGAAATCAATGCTTTGTCAGATATATCTGTGGTGAAGGTTTCCTCCCACTCTGTGGGTTTTCTCTTCACTTCCTTGATTGTTTCTTTTGATGTACAGAAGCTTGTGAGTTTAATGAGGTCCCATTTGTCAATTGTCAATCTTATTTCTTGCGCAGCTGTTGTCTGATTTAAGAAGTCTCTTCCTATGCCTATGTCTTGTAGTCTGCTGCCAACTTTTTCTTCTGTCGTCTTCAAAGTTTTAGGTTTCACGTTGAGGTATTTGATGAGTTGACTTTTGTACAGGGCGAGAGGTAGGGGTTTAATTTCATTCTTCTACAAGTGGTGATCCAGTTTTGCCAACACCATTTGCTGAAGATGCTGTCTTTTCTCCATTGTGTCTTCTTGGGCCCCTTGTCAAATATAGAATGGCTGAAATCGTATGTGCTCAAGTTTGAATCTTCAGTTTTGTTCCATGGTCAGCAGGTCTGTTTTGTGCCAGTACCAAGCTGTTTTTATGACTATAGCCTTGTAGTATAGTTTGAAGTCTGGTATAGAGATCCGCCCTGTATTGCTCTTTTCACTCAGGGTTGCTTTGGCTATTCAGGCTCTTTTGTTTTTACATATGAAATTAAGGACTTTTTTTTCCCCAAGCCTGTGAAGAAACTCTTGGGGGACTTTAATTGGGATTGCATTGAATCTGTATATTAATTTGGGTATAATGGACATTTTTACAATATTAATTTTTCCAATCCATGAGCATGGGAGTTCTTTCCATCTTCTGATGTCTTCTTCAATTTCCTTCTTCAGGGGTTTAAAATTTTTGTTGTAGAGATCTTTGGTGTCTTTGGTTAGGTTTGTTCCTAGGTATTTTATTGTTTTTTAGGCTATTGCAAGTGGGAATGTCTCCTTGTATTCCTTCTTCAGCTGCTTCTTGTTGGTGTAAAGAAAGGCTACTGATTTTTCTAGGTTAATTTTGTATCCGGCCACTTTACCGAAGCTGTTGATCGTTTCTAGGAGTTTTCTGGTGGAGTTTTTAGCATCTCTTAAGTAAACAATCATATCATCAGCAAAAAGGGATAGCTTGACTTCCTCTTTTTCAATTAGTACTCCTTTAATTTCCTTTTCTTGCCTTATTGCCCTAGCAAGTGTTTCAAGCACTATATTGAAGAGGAGTGGTGATAGGGGGCAGCCTTGCTGAGTTCCTACCTTTAAGGGGAATGCTTCTGTCTTTTCTCTATTTAGGATAATGTTGGCTGTGGGTTTCCTGTATCTGGCTTTGATTACATTGAGGAATGATCCCTTCAAACCAATGTCCTCTAGGACTTTAAGTATGAAGGGATGCTGGATTTTGTCAAAGGCTTTTTCTGTGTCAATTGAGATACTCATGTGGTTTTTGTCTTTCAGTCCATTTATGTATTTTATGATATTTATTGATTTTCATATGTTGAACCATCCCTGCATCTCTGATATGAATCCAACTTGGTCATGATGATCTTTTTGATGTGGGTCCATATGCGGGTTGCAAGTATTTTGTTGAGAATTTTTGCATCTGTGTTCATTAATGAGATGGGTCTATAGTTCTCCTTTTTGGTTGTATCTTTGCCTGGTTTTGGTATTACAGTGATGCTGGCTTCATAGAAGGAATTTGGAAGATTTTCCTCTGCTTCTATTCTCTGAACAATTTGAGTAATAATGGTTGTAAGTGTTTTTGAAATGTTTTATAGAATTCTGCCGTGAAATCATCTGGGCCTGGGCTTTTTTTTAGTTGGGAGGTTTCTTATTACATCTTCAACTTCTTCATATATTATGGGTCTGTTTAAGCTGTTGATCTCTTCTTGGTTGAGCTTTGGGGTGATTCCCAGGATTTCAGATATTCATCTATTTCTCCTAGGTTTTCAAACAGTGGAGTATAGGTTTTTTGAAGTAGTCTCATATGATTGTCTGGATCTTTTCATTGACTGTTGTGCTGTTTCCCTTTTCATCGTGGATTCTATTGATTTGGAGTTGCTCTTTCTTTCTTTTGCTTAACTGGGCTAGAGGTCTGTCTATTTTGTTTGTTCAACAAAGAACCAACTTTTGGATTCATTGATTTTTTTGTGTTGTTTTCTTTGTTTCTATTTCATTGATTTCTGCTCTGATTTTTGTTATTTCTTCCTGTCTGTTGCATTTAGGGTTCATGTGTTGTTGTCTCTCAAGTGTTTTTAGCTGCAGTGTTAGATCATTCACTTGTGTTTTTTCTTTTTTCTAATGTAGGCACCTAGGGCTATAAACTTCCCTTTAGGACTGCTTTTAAAGTATCCCCTAGGTTTTGTTGTGCTGTATTATCATTGTCATTCAGTTCCAGGAATGCTTTTATTTCTTTATTGCTTCCTTGATCCATTCATTATTCAGGAGTGTGTTGTTTAGTCTCCATGTGTTGTTGTAGATAGTAGGTATTGATGTTGATATTGAACTTTATTATCCTCATGTTGATATTGCACTGTGGTCTGATAGAATGCATGAAATTATTTCGATCTTTTTGTATTTATTGAGTTTTTTCTTTGTCCCAGTATATGGTCGATTTTGGAGAATGTTCCATGGGGTGCTGAGTAGAAAGTGTATTCTCCGGTATTTGGGTGGAATATTTGGTGGATGTCTGTGAGGTCTGTTTGGTGTATCATATCATTCAGTTCAGATGTCTGTTTATTCTTTGTCCGGTTGACCTGTCCAAAGGGCTCAGTGGGGTATTGAAGTCCCCTACTATGAGTGTGCTGGGTTAATCTGTGCCTTGAGGTCCTGGAGAATTGTCTTTACAAAGTTTGGTGCACCAGAGTTTGGTGCATATATATTCATGATTGTGAAATCTTCATGGTCAATTGTTCCTTTGATAAAAATGTAATGGCACTCTTTGTCTCTTCTGATTTCTTTTACTTTGAAGTCTATTTTGTCTGATATTAAAATAGCAACTCCTGCTTTCTTTTCAGTACCATTTGCTTGGAATTTTTTTCCATCCCTTCACCTTAAGTTGGTGCCTTTCCTTGAGAGTGAGATGGGTTTCTTGTAGACAGCATATAGATGGGCTCTGTTTCTTTTTCTTTTTTTTTTTTTTTTTTTTTTTTTATTTTTGTCTTTTTGAGGACAGGGTCTCCCTTTAGCCCCAGCTGTCCTGGAACTCACTTTGTTAGACCAGGCTGGCCTTGAACTCACGGAGATCCACCTGCTCTCGCCTCCCAAGTGCTAGGATTAAAGGCGTGTGCCACTACGCCCAGCTTGGGTTCTGTTTCTTTTTTTTATTTTTTTATTTTTTTGGTCTTTCGAGACAGGGTCTCCCTGTAGCCCCAGCTGTCCTGGAACTTGCTTTGTAGCACCAGGCTGGGCCTTGAACTCACAAAGTCTGCCTGCCTCTGCCTCCCGAGCTAGGATTAAAGGCGTGCGCCACCACGCCCGGCTGGGTTCTGTTTCTTTAATCCAATCTCCAGTCTATGTCTTTTTGATTTGGGAGTTTAATCCATTAATATTTTTAAATATTTATTTATATTTTATGTGTATGAATGTACTGTCTGCATGTAGGTCTGTGCACCCGTGATTGCAAATGCTGGCGGAGGTCAGAGATGGTGTTAGATTCCCCTGGAACTGGAGTTCTCCTGGAATTAGAGTTACGGACAGTTCTCGCCATCATGTGGATGCTGGGGATCGAACCCGGGTCCCTGCAAGAGCAGTGGGCGCTCTTAACCGTAGGCATCTCTCCAGCCCAGTCCATTACNTAGGAGTTTTTGGTGAGTTTTTAGCATCTCTTAAGTAAACATCATATCATCAGCAAAAAGGGATAGCTTGACTTCCTCTTTTTTCAATTAGTACTCCTTTAATTTCCTTTTCTGCTTATTGCCCTAGCAAGTGTTTCAAGCACTATATTGAAGAGAGTGGTGATAGGGGGCAGCCTTGCTGAGTTCCCTACCTTTAAGGGGAATTCTTTGTCTTTTCTCATTTAGATAATGTTGGCTGTTGGTTTCCTGTATCTGGCTTTGATTACATTGAGGAATGATCCCTTCAAACCAATTCCTCTAGGACTTTAAGTATGAAGGGATGCTGGATTTGTCAAAGGCTTTTTCTGTGTCAATTGAGATACTCATGTGGTTTTTGTCTTTCAGTCCATTTATGTTTTTATGATATTATTGATTTTCATATGTTGAACCATCCCTGCATCTCTGAATAAGAACCAACTTGGTCATGGATGATCTTTTTTGATGTGGGTCCATATGCGGGTTGAAGTATTTTGTTGAGAATTTTTGCATCTGTGTTCATTAATGAGATGCGTCTATAGTTCTCCTTTTGGTTGTATTCTTTGCTCCGGTTTTGGTATTACAGTGATGCTGGCTTCATAGAAGGAATTTGGAAGATTTTCCTCTGCTCTATCTCTAAACAATTTGGATAATAATGGTTGTAAGTGTTTTTGAAATGTTTATAGAATTCTGCCGTGAAATCATCTGGGCCTGGGCTTTTTTTTAGTTGGGAGGTTTCTTATTACATCTTCAACTTCTTCATATATTATGGGTCTGTTTAAGCTGTTGATCTCTTCTTGGTTGAGCTTTTGGGTGTTCGCGCAGGATATTCAGCATATTCATATCTATTTCTCCTAGGTTTTCAAACAGTGGAGTATAGGTTTTTTGAAGTAGTCTCATATGATTTTCTGTGATCTTTTCATTGACTGTTGTGCTGTTTCCCTTTCATCGTTGATTTCATTGATTTGGAGTTGCTCTTTCTTTCTTTTGCTTAACTGGGCTAGAGGTCTGTCTATTTTGTTTGTTCAACAAAGAACCAACTTTTGGATTCATTGATTTTTTTGTGTTGTTTTCTTTGTTTCTATTTCATTGATTTCTGCTCTGATTTTTTTTATTTCTTCCTGTCTGTTGCATTTAGGGTTCATTGTTGTTGTCTCAAGTGTTTTTTAGCTGCAGTGTTAGATCATTCACTTGTGTTTTTTCTTTTTTTTCTATGTAGGCACCTAGGGCTATAAACTTCCCTTTAGGACTGCTTTTAAATCCCCTAGGTTTTGTTGTTGTTTATTTCATTGTCATTCAGTTCCAGGAATGCTTTTATTTCTTTATTCTTCCTTGATCCATTCATTATTCAGGAGTTGTTTGTTAGTTTTCATGTGTTGGTATGTAGTAGTATTGGATGTTGATATTGAACTTTATTATCCTCATGTTGATATTGCACTGTGGTCTGTAGAATGCATGAATTATTTCGATCTTTTTGTATTTATTGAGTTTTTTCTTTGTCCCAGTAGGTTATGGTCATTTTGGAGAATGTTCCATGGGGTGCTGAGTAGAAAGTGTATTTTCTGGTATTTGGGTGGAATTTTGGTGGATGTCTGTGAGGTCTGTTTGGTGTATCATATCATTCAGTTCAGATGTCTGTTTATTCTTTGTCGTTTTGACTCTGTCCAAAGGGCTCAGTGGGGTTATTGAAGTCCCCTACTATGAGTGTGCTGGGGTTAATCTGTGCCTTGAGGTCTCTGAGAGTTGTCTTTAAAAGTTTGGTGCACCAGAGTTTGGTGCATATATATTCATGATTGTGAAATCTTCATGGTCAATTGTTCCTTTGATAAAAATGTAATGGCTCTTTGTTCTCTTCTGATTCTTTTACTTTGAAGTCTATTTTGTCTGATATAAAATAGCAACTCCTGCTTTCTTCTTCAGTACCATTTGCTGGAATTTTTTTCCATCCCTTCACTTAAGTTGGTGCCTTTCCTTGAGAGTGAGATGGGTTTTCTTGTAGACAGCATATAGATGGGCTCTGTTTCTTTTTCTTTTTTTTTTTTTTTTTTTTTTTTTTTGTCTTTTTGAGACAGGGTCTCCCTTTAGCCCCAGCTGTCCTGGAACTCACTTTGTAGACCAGGCTGGCCTTGAACTCACGGAGATCCACCTGCCTCTGCCTCCCAAGTGCTAGGATTAAAGGCGTGTGCCACTACGCCCAGCTTGGGTTCTGTTTCTTTTTTTTATTTTTTTATTTTTTTGGTCTTTTCGAGACAGGGTCTCCCTGTAGCCCCAGCTGTCCTGGAACTTGCTTTGTAGACCAGGCTGGCCTTGAACTCACAAAGATCTGCCTGCCTCTGCCTCCCGAGTGCTAGGATTAAAGGCGTGCGCCACCACGCCCGGCTGGGTTCTGTTTCTTAATCCAATCTCCAAGTCTATGTCTTTTGATTGGGGAGTTTAATCCATTAATATTTTTAAATTTTATTTATTTATTTTATGTGTATGAATGTACTGTCTGCATGTAGGTCTGTGCACCCGTGTCGTGCAATGCTGCGGAGGTCAGAAGAGGGTGTCAGATTCCCCTGGAACTGGAGTTCTCCTGGAATTAGAGTTACGGACAGTTCTCAGCCATCATGTGGATGCTGGGGATCGAACCCGGGTCCCCTGCAAGAGCAGTGGGCGCTCTTAACCGCTAGGCCATCTCTCCAGCCCAGTCCATTAATATTTAAGGTTACAACTGAAAGATGTGTGTTGCTTCCTTTCATCTTATTATCCATTTGCATTTTTGGCCTAGGTTTCTACTTCTGCAATTATGCTTTTATTAATTTCTTTTTCTAGGTGCCTGGGGATAGTTGCTCCTTTCTTCTATCTTTTGACTTGCTTCAAGTATTCTCTGAAGGGTTGGTTTTCTGGAGATGTGTTCTTTTTTTTTTTTTTTTTTTTCCGAGACAGGGTTTCCCTGTAGCCCCAGCTGTCCTGGAACTCACTCTGTAGACCAGGCTGGCCTAGAACTCACAAAGATCCACCTGTCTCTGCCTCCTGGGTGCTAGGATTAAAGTTGCGTGCTACCACGCCCAGCATGGACATGAATTCTATCGTCTTGTTTATGTCATGGAAGATTTTTCTCTCCCCTTCAACTATAATTGACACTTTTGCTGGGTATGGTAACCTGAATTGGCATCTGTTGTCCTTTAACACTGGAAATGCTTTGCTCCACATTCTTCTTGCTTTCATAGTTTGCACTGAGAAGTCAGTTATAATTCTGATGGGTTTCCCGTAATATGTAATTTGTTGTTTTTCTCTTGTGGCTTCCAGAATTTTGTCTTTGTTTTGGGTGTCTAGCATTTTAACTATGATATGGTGTGGGGAGTTTCTTTTTTTTGGTCTTTTTGAGACAGGGTCTCCCTGTAGCCCCAGCTGTCCTGGAACTCACTCTGTAGACCAGGCTGGCCTTGAACTCACAGAGATCCACCTGCCTCTGCCTCCCAAGTGCTAGGATTAAAGGCATGCGCCACCATGCCCGGCTGGGAGTTTCTTTTCTGATCTTGTTTGTTTGGGGTTCTATGTACTTCTCGTATTTGTATTGGCTTGTTTTTTTTAAGTTTGGGGAAATTTTCATCTATTATTCTGTTGAAGATCTGATCAATACCATTCTTTTGGGATTCTTTTCCTTCCTCTATCCCTATGATGTGGAGGTTTGATTTTTTCATAATGTCCCACAATTCCTGGTTGTTTCACTTTTGTGTATTTTTAATTTTTCATAATTTTTTCTTGAGCTTTTTAGTTGTTCTGTGCTCTCTTCCAGGTCTGATATTCTTTGTTCTGCTTCCTCCATTCTACTTCTGAGGCTTTTTCTGTTTCTTTTCTCTTGATTGGATAAATGTTGGATTTTCTTTTTCATTTCATCTTGTGATTTCTTCAGTACTTCCACTTCCTTTTGGAGCTTCTCAATCTCTTCTGGTAGTTCCTTGCTTCACTGTTTGGCTTCCTTTTTCAGTGTTTCCACTTCCTTCCAGTGTTTGTCAATCTCTCCCTCTAGGTCCTTCTTGAGTTTTTATTCTCTCTCCTTAGTTCTCTAACTTGTTCTTTATATTCTTTGATTTCTTTGAATATGTCTGCAATCATTCATCTAAGATCTGTGTCCTGGGCCACCCCCCTGCGGGGATCCCACTGTAGGAATCTTCCACAGGGTTGGTGGAGCTTGGTGTGGAATTATCCTGCACCTTTCCCATGTTGTCCCTTCGTCGTCGTGTCCCTGGCATGTGGATTTCCCTTTGCCTATATTCTGATGGGAATCCCAAATGCCTCTTCACTGTGTTGAAGGGTTGCTTTGCTTGCCTCCTTCAGATGCCTTCATTTGTTTGTTGTTGTTTGTTTGTTTGTTTGGTTTTTCTCCTTGTTTATGGAGTGTTGACTTGTCTAGGTTTCAGGCTTTCAATTTTGTTTATATATTGGAAGTCTAACTCACTCTTCCCTTTTTGTTCTGAAGGTTCTCCAAAGAATCCACTTGGACACTCCCTCAGCATTTCCAGTTGGGGGGGGGATATGCCTCGCTTACCCCACGCCCCTGTACTCTGTGCTTCAGGTGCTCCTGGGAAATCCTTGATCTAAGCTCTGTGCACTCAAGTCTCACAGTGACAACAGGCCCACATTTTATACCAGCTAGCAGGATGAGTCCACCCCCACAGCCACACAAGACAATGATTTCATTACCCAACAACCCAGTGATAGAATTATCCAACAATGTGCCTGACTGAAGCACCAGGCTCCTACCTGTGCTTCAGGTGGTCCTGGGAAATCCTGGATCTAAGCTCTGTGTACTCCCATGTGTGTGAATTTTAGCCTGCATATAAGTGTACGCATGTTGTGCAATGCCCATAGAGACCAGAAGAGGGCGATGGATCCGCCTGAACTGGAGTTACAGACAGTTGTTAGCTTCCATGTAGTGCTGGGAACTGTTTAAGCATTTAAGAGCAGCCAGTGCAGACAGTTCCCATCAGATCTGAGCTGAAGAGCTCTTCTGTGGTTCTAACAGCTTGGAACTCATGGGAAGGATCAGAAACTGGGGAGGGAGAATGAAAAAGGAGGATCGAGGAAGGGGAAATTTATGATTGGGTATGAAGATGAGGGTTTGGTAACCACCCAGTCAAAGGAAATTGGACACTCAGGAAATAAGCTGCATCTGAACTGTTTAAATCTGGAAAGACTTTTTTTTTTAATTTTATTTATGTATTTATGTATTTATTTATTTATTTATTTTTTATGTATGTACTGTCTGCATGTAGGTTTGTGCACCCGTGTCATGTAATGCTGCAGAGGTTCCCCTGGAACTGGAGTTCCCCTGGAATTGGAGTTACAGACGGTTCTCAGCCGCCATGTGGGTGCTGGGGATCGAACCCGGGTCCTCTGCAAGTGCAGTCAGAGCTCTTAACCGCTAGGCCATCTCTCCAGTCCTGGAAAGACTTTTATTTAAGTTAATTTTATATTAATTAATTAATTAAAGGTCTTTTTGAGACAGGGCCTCCCTCTAGCTATAACTGGGCCTGAAACTCACTATGGAGACCAGGCTGGCCACCATTTCACAGAAATCCGCCTGCCTCTGCCTCCAAAGTCTGGGGGTTAAAGGTTGAGTGCCACCATGCCTGGCTGGGAAGACTTAAATAAGAAGCAACAGAGATCCTCTGAAGCCTGGAGGGTGCAACTGTGAGGTCACTGCGTGGAAGCATTGGTTCTTCCTTGTGACAAAGGCTGTGTAATTTCACATAATGAAAGAGAAGTCTGTCCCTGATGGTCTGTGTCACAGCAACCATTAGCAACAGTCTTCTCAACAGCTGAGGTCCCTGGGAACATCAGCAGGGGAAGACTGGAGGGAAGACGGGCACCAGTGAAGGAACCGAGGATGTGAGAGATGGCGTTTGATACCAGACCCTGTGGTCCCAAAGGTACATGGAGGAAAGGACTCTCCAAACTACAGTTCAGGGGAGACTAGTAAGTTTAATGGGTGTGCTTACAGAGCAGATGGGTGAGGGGGTCACCTACAGGATTCCTGGAGCTCTCCCCCCTCATGTTTGACCTAGACCTCAGCCCAAGATGGTGCTGGTGGGAAACAGGCCTAACCTCTAGCACTGTCAGTTTATAACCCATTAGCCCCTCCCCCTAGGTAAGCTGGTTGGTTGGGAGGGGTCTCTGGATCCTTGGCCCCACTTTTACCTCTGAAGGACAAGTCAAATTCACAGTCTTGGGGGAGGTGGGCACTCTTATGTGTGACATCCAAAGTCCATCCTTCTTTCCGAGGACCACCCATCTTACAGAAGTCAAGGCAGCTGGAGCTTCAAGAAACTTGTTACGTCACATTCTCAGTCAATAGCAGAGAGGAATGAATGTATGTACTTCGACTCGGCTAGGTTTTCTCTCCTCTCAGAGAGTGCGGGACTCTGCCTAGGGAATGCTGTCACCCACAGTGGGCTGGGGCTTCCCAAATCAATGAACACAAAGATAATCCCTCACAAACAGCTGACAGTCAGGCTTGATCTAAACAATTCCTTTCTGAGATTCCTTTCTCAGGTGACGCTAGGCTGGGCCAAGCTGATTACCATACTAAAGCACTCAGGAGGGGATGATGAGACAGAATGGAGATGACGGAGCCTGTTCAGGTCACCTAAGTGAACACAACATTTGTGTTGAGTCAGTGCTCTTAGGGAGAAAGATTGGCAGGATGCCAATATAGCTCTGTCTTTTTTTTTTTTTTTTTTTTTTTTTTTTTTTTTTTTTTTTTTTTTTTTTTTTTTTTTTTTTTTTTTTTTTTTTTTT
>VZQC01012905.1:1879559-1893399 GCA_009823505.1 Rhizomys pruinosus
TTTTTTTTTTTTGGTCTTTTCGAGACAGGGTCTCCTTATAGCCCCAGCTGTCCTGGAACTCACTCTGTAGACCAGGCTGGCCTTGAACTCTCAAAGATCTGCCTACCTCTGCCTCCTGAGTGCTAGGATTAAAGGCCTGTGCCACTGGGCCCGGGTTAGCCCTCGGTCTTTATAGGCTGAGAATGTTCAGTACGGGAGGCAGAAGAGAAGGGGGAGAGATTCAGGGGGATCCAAGCCTGAGGATGGACACCATCATTAGCATTGAGATGTCCAGAGTGAAAGATTGGAGAGGCATTAATGAGAATTAATGAGGATTAATGAGAAGAGCCAGGGAGGGCCATGCTGCTGAAAGGGTTAGTTAGGGACCTCAGGCCAGAGCACCACGAGCCAGGTATGGAGGCACACAGCCGTAATCCCAGGAAATAAGAGGTAGAGGTAGGAGGATCGTCGTTAACTACACATCAAGTTGGAGGCCAGCCTGGTCTACATGTCTTGACACAACCAACAAAACCAAAATCAGAAACAAATGACAAGGACAAGAAGTATTCTGCTCCCAACACCCAGAATTGCTGGTAAGACACTTTCCAGAGCTATCTACAAAGATTCCAGAGAGAAACACTTTGCTTTCCACACAGAAACAGAGAGCAGCTGCCCAGGGCGGCAGACCACAGAGCCCAGGGCTGTTCTCCTTTTTTCCTTTTCTTTTTCTTTTTCTTTCTTTTTCTCTTGACAGAGTCTCCCTGTAGCCTCAGCTGGCCCGACACTGTCCCAGGGTTGACTTTCTAGAAGTACAGCTGTGATCCTTTGCCATAATAGCAAAAGAAAATGAAGCTGGGTGTGGTGGTACACACCTTTGGCCACAGCATTGGTGAGGCAGAGGCAGGTAGATCTCTTGTCAGATTGCTACCAGCCTGGTCTATATAGTGAGTTCCAGGCTTGCCAGGGAGACCCTATTTCAACAAAAACAAAAGAAAGAAAGAAAGAAAGAAAGAAAGAAAGAAAGAAAGAAAGAAAGAAAGATCCACATCATGAGGGTCTTTTCTTCATTTATTTGCATAATGTTTATAAAAAGTAAAAAAATAGACATTTTATTGGATCACATAAATAAATGCATAAATAGCTATGGGCTGTTTAAGTTAAGGGCTTGGTGCATCCTCAGCACAGACCTCCAGCAGCTGGCGGGAGGGACGGAGCTCAGACACACTGGTCTCCACTGGCCACGCATCGCAGGTCCCGGTTGAGCAGGTGGTAGAGGTTGAAGGTGACAGAGGCCTGCAGGCAGCCAGGCGTCTCCTGTGGGGACAGGACTGGTTCAGGGACTGTGCCAGGTCAGGGCTCCCAGGCGCTGTCCCCCTTGGTCCCCTCTCAAGACTCACCTTCTTCTGGGCCTCGTGGAGGCGATGCAGCCAGCGGGAGAGGCGGCGGCTCTGGGGCTTGGGGTCTGCAGTGGGCGGAGCAGGGATCTGTGGGCAGAGGATGGGGGGCTGTGAGTCAGGGCTCCATACAGGGGACGCCCGGGTGGGCAGAGCCACGACTACCAGGGATGAAAGGGGACCCAGGACTCACGCAGGCTCGCAGCTGGGAGCGGATATGGCGCAGAGTGTGAAGAGGCTGGTCCAGGAGGGTCCTCAGAGCAGGCTCAGCCACGTTCTCCAGGACCTTCAGTGTCAGGGCCAGCTCAGCCTGCAAGACCTTGGGGCGCTCCTGCACCTGAGGCAGGCGATGGGAAAGCGTGTGAGAGGGAGAGATGGGGAGGTCAGAGGGGACAGGGAGGGATAGGGAGGGACAGGTGAGGGGACAGGTGAGGGGACAGGCAGGGACAGACAGGAGACAGGTGAGGGACAGGTGAGGGACAGGCAGGGGCAGGCACGGACTCGCAGGGGACACAGGTGCTCAGGGGTGAGCAGGCAGGGCACGCTGCTGGGAAGCCCAGGATGACAGAGAGTAGGTGAAGGCTGCACATAGGACACAGGAGCAGGCACACAGGACACAGGAGCAGGCAGCCGAGGACGGAGCATCCAGCTCCTCACTCACCTGCAGCTGCTGCAGGGCCCAGGCCCTGGGCAAGAGATGGGAGCCACACTTGACATCCTTCTCCACCAGCCGCTCTTCCTGGAGAGCAAGGGCACAGGTTAGACCACAGAGAATCGGTGAAGGTTAGACCACTGGTCTCCCTTAAGAGGACAGAGGCTCCTCCACTGCAGTAAGAGCAAGAGAGAGCCCATTCATTGCAGGAAGGGCTGAGGTTAGCCCACTGCAGCATAGGTGGAGTCCACTTTCCTCCCAGTTGGCACGCTCACCCACAGAGTGAGAGGTGGAGGCTAGCTCACACAAGTCAGACCCCGGGGGACTCACAATGGCATTCTTGGCTGTCTCGAAGGCCTGCAGCTCTTGTGGAGACAGAGACTTGAACTGGGCCATGTGGCAGTCCTTTGCGTCTGGTGGCACACCGGTGGTCGTGGAGACAGGATGTGCCCAGGTCCCGGTCGGCACCACAGCCAGCAGCATCAGGAGGAGTCTGAGCACCCCAGCCATGTCTGTCACAGAGGGACAGAGAGTGAGGGCTGAGGCTGGGGGCTGCGGGGACCAGCCGGCCATGAGCCATGCTGGGTGCTCACCTGGCTTCATGCTGGTGCCTGGCTTCTGGGAGGAGAGGGGCACTCGGGTGTGCGCTGGAGGCTGTCCCCTGGCGTCTGTCCTGCTTGGCAGCTCTGGCCTGGGTCTTCCTCTGGGCTGGGCTGCTGTCGTGTGCAGACTTGAGTCCTGGTAGTCAGCAGAGGCAGTGCATGGCGGCCCAGCTCCATGGCTGCTTTTAACCCGGGCTGATGGGCAGCTGCAGGTGATGTAGGAAAAGCGAAAACAGAGCTGAGCTTGACAGCAGCGACCAGGGGAGCCCAGGTGGGGAAGCCCAGGGCGGGGCCGGCGGGGCGGGGCTGCGCTGACAGCAGGTGAGGCTGTGAAGCGAAAGGGAAAGCGACAGGGTCTCTGGTCACCTGGGGCAGGTGAGTCAGGAGAGTTCCCACAGGAAGCCCGGTAGTGCAGGGCAGCGGCAGGGCAGGGTCGGGGGTCTGGGGGCTTGTGTTGGATCAGAAAAAATCCGGGGACCTGCATGATGCTCCAGGAACGGAGTGGCAAGACCCCGGGAGGAGGTGCCACCCTGGGAACCAGGAGATGCCCAGTGGGAGGCGACAGGGTGTTGTCAGCAGGCAGGGGAGGGTCAGAGAGGGAAAGCCCGGTGTTCCCTCCCTGTGGGAGGGGTGCAGTCCACAGAGCTCACCCCAAAGACTACTTCATTTCTTTAAAAAGTGTTATTATTATTTTATTGTTTTGGTCTTTTTGAGACAGGGTCTCCCTTTAGTCCCAGCTGGCATAGATTTCACTCTGTAGACCAGGCTGGCCTTGAACTCACAGGGATCTGCCTGCCTCTGCCTCACGAGTGCTGGGATTAAAGGCATGCACCACCACACTCAGCACATTTTTAATGCTTTTATTTATTATTTTTATTGGTGTGTGTGTATGAATGGAGTGCACCGCCTGCATGTATAATAAGAGCACCATGTCATGCAATGCCTGTGGAAGTCAGAAGAGAGAAGAGGGCGTTGGATTCCTCTGGAACTGAAGTTATGGGCGGTTGTTAGCCACCATGTGGGTGCCGGGACTTGAACCCAGGTCCTCTGCAAGAGTAGCCAATGCTCATAACTGCTGATCCAGCCATTTATGTATGTATGTATGTGTTTTTTATTCTTTTTTGTTGTTGTTATTTTTGACCCTTTCGTCCCAGCTGGCCTGAAGCTCGCTCTGTAGACCAGCCTGGCCTTGAACTCACAGAGATCCACCTGCCTCTGCCTCCCGAGTGTTGGGATTAAAGGCGGGCACCATCATGCTCGGCATTTTATGTGTTTTCTGACACTGGGTCTCCCTGTAGCCCCAGTTGGCCTGGAATTCTCTATGTCGACCAGGTTGGCCTTGAACTCACAGAGACTTGGCCTCCTCTGGCTCCTGAATGCTGGCATTAAAGGCCTGTGCCACCACACTCCACTGTAGCCCTTGTTTTATTTTATTTTTAAGATAGAGTCTCACTGGGCATGGTGGCTCACGCCTTTAATCCTAGCACTTGGGAGGCAGAGGCAGGTGGATCTTTGTGAGTTCAAGGCCAGCCTGGTCTACATAGTGAGTTCCAGGACAGCCAGAGCTCCAGGGAAACCCTGTGGTGCACACCTTTAATCCTAGTACTTGGGAGGCAGAGGCAGGCAGATCTCTGTGAGTTCAAGGCCAGTCTGGTCTACATAGCGAGTTCCAGGACAGCTTGGGGCTACCAGGAGACCCTGTCTCAAAAAGACCAAAAAAAAAAAAAAAAAAAAATCAAAAAAAAAAAAAAAAAAAAAAAAGAAAGAAAAAAGGAAAAAAAAAAGATTGAGTCTCACTATATATCCCTGGTTCATCTGGAACTCACTAGACTTGGCTAGCCTCAAACTCATGGACATCCATGTGTCTCTGGCTGCTGATTTCTGGATGGCTCAGTTATTATTCCTAAGCATCTGAAATATTAGGCTTCATTACGTCGTTTTCATGCAGAATTTGTCAGGTTTGATGTCCCCGACTCTCTATCTCAAAACCTCATTGTCTCCTCAAGGTCCCCTTTCTAGTTTCGCAATCTCCATTCGCACGCACGTCCCCATGTATACACAGAGATGTTAAAAGCTAGGCTCCACGTGGGAGGGAGAAGCTGGGTGTTTGTCTTCGTGAGTCTGGCTTACTTCAACTAGTATACTTCCTGCAAATCTCATGATTTCATTTTTTTTGTGGCTGAATGAAATTCCATCATATGTCTGTGGCACATTTTCATTTTCTGTTTGTCTGTGGATGGGGATCTGGGCTGCTTCCGTTTCCTGCCTAATGTGAAGAGAGCGGCAAGGAACTGTAGTTTCAGGGGCCCAATGCCCTCTTCTACTTCTGCGGGCATTGCCTGGGTGAACTTACATGCAGGCAATACATTCATCTTCATAAAAAGATAAAAATTAATAAAATATGGGGCAGGGAGAAATGGCTCAGCAGTTAAGAGCACTGGCTTTCTTGCAGAGGACCTGGGTTCAATTCCCAGGACCCACATGGTAGCTAACTAACAACTGTCTTATTAGCTTCAGTTCAGAGGATCTGATACCCTCTTCTGTCCTTTGTGGGCAGTTACACCACATGGGTGCACTTATAAGGCATGCAGATGCTGGGCGTGGTGGCACACAACCTTTAATCCTAGTACTTGGGAGGCAGAGGCAGGTGGATCTTTTGTGAGTTTAAGACCAACCTGGTCTACAGAGTGAGTTCTAGGACAGCTGGGGCTACAGGGAGACCCTGTCTTGAAAAGACCAAAAAAAAAAAATAAATTAAAAAAAAATTAGGCATGCAGGCAAAACACAAATACACATAAAATAAAATAATAATAAAATATTTTTCAAAACCCCAAACCATTAAAAGTGTCATGGGGTGGCTGGAGAGATTGCTCAGTGGTTAAGAGCACAGACTGCTCTTGCCGAGGACTTGGGTTCGATTCCTGGCACCCACATGGTGGCTAAGAACCATCTTTAGTGCCAAACGTGGTGGCACATGCCTTTAATCCTAGCACTCAGAAGGCAGAGGCAGGTGGATCTCTGTGAGTTCAAGGCCAGCCTGGTCTACAGAGTGAGTTTGAGGCCAGCTGCGGCTATAGGGAGACCCTGTCTTCAAAAAAAAAAAAAAAAGTGTCATGAGCACTAGACATGGGAGCACATACCTTAGATCCCAGCACTCCAGAGGCAGAGGCAGACAGACCTTTGACTTAGAAGCCAGCTTGGTCTACATAGGGAGTTCTGAGCCAGGCAGGGCTACATAATGAGACCCTGTCTCAAAAAACAAAAGCGGGGGCTGGAGAGATGGCCTAGTGGTTAAGAGCACCCAATGCTCTTGCAGAGGATCCGGGTTCGATCCCCAGCACCCATATGGTGGCTAAGAACCATCTTTAACTCCAGTTCCAGGGGAATCCAATGCCCTCTTCTGACCTCCATGGCATTGCACGACACGGGTGCACCGACCTACATGCAGACAGTACATTCATACACATTAAAAAAAAGCAAACAAACAAAACCATTGTGGGCAGAACAAACACTGCAAAGGAAAGATAATTTAATACCTGCAAGAAATTTACACAGAATTTGCACAAAATTTTTAATTTTTATTTATTATTTTGATTTTTTGGGGGGGCGGTCTTTTTGAGACAGGGTCTCCCTGTAGCCCCACCTGTCCTGGAACTCCTTATTTAGACCAGGCTGACTGGCCTTGATCTCACAGAGATCCACCTGCTTTTGCCTCCTGAGTGCTGGGATTAAAGGCATGCACCACTATGCCTGACTTTATTTTGATGTTTTTATGTGTATGAGTATAGTGGCTGGATGCAGGTAGGCTGCACTTGTGTTGTGACATTCTTGCAGAAGCCAGATCCCTTGGAACTGGAGTTACAGACAGTTGTTAGCTGCTATATGGGTGCTGGGAATTGAACCCAGGTTCTCTACAAGAGCAACCAGTGCTCTTAACCACTGAGCCATCTCTCCAGCCCTGAAACTGCACTATTTAAACTAAACCTATGTGAGTCACAGATACCAATAGTAACAGTATTCGAAGGACGTTTATTCTTTCTATTCCAAGTCCCTCGGGGAATGGGGAGGCCTGGTGGGGTTCCAAGAGACTCAGACCCACAGAATGTCAGAGCAGACACCAGGGTTCACATCAGAGGATTCAGGACTCAGGGTCCTGGTGATCTGAGAAGCCAGCAGTGGTCCGCATACCAGAGCCCACTCTCTGCTTGCAGAGCAGCCTGGAGCAGCCCCGCTTAGCATTCCAGGGAACACTGACAGCCCCTGGATACTGGGTCTCTTCCTTGGGGAAAGCCCAGCACAGAGCAGCCTGGAGGGTCGGACCCAGGGCTGCAAGCCAGCCTGGCCAGCCTGAGGTCCTGGGTCAGCAGGCACAGGAGCTTGAAGATGGCAATGTCTTGGTGGTAGGCAGGCAAGCCCTGCACCTCGGGATGGGAGTTGAGGAGACTAAGTCAGGCTGATTTTCCTCAGAAACTGCACAGGCTCTCAGCTGCCTGAGGCCTTAGTCTCTCTGTCTTACTGTGCCCTGTCCCCCCAGCTGTCTAACCCATGCTCTGCCCGTTGTACTTAGGCCTTTCTTATCTTTTGGGGGAGAGAGGTATGGGACTTCTTGTCCTGGCCACACAGTTCCAGCTGCTGGTGGGACTCTAATTAAATGAGGACATATAACCTGGGCCTTGTACCCTGCCCAGCCCCAGGCCAGTATTTGGGGGGAATGGCCAGAGGGTCCACAGGCTTCTGCTGGAAGCAGGACAGAGCTTCAAGGTGGCCAGGGCTTCGAGGTCAAGGGAACCCGAGTCTGGCACTCACACAGGCCAGCGCCAAAGTGGCTGCCAGCAGTTCCAGGGTGCAGGACTATGGAGTACTAGGGACAGAGCACTCTGGCCATCTGCACTGTGGAGGGTTCATGTCGGTGACCCACCAACAGTCACAGGGGCTGGGCAGGAGCTTCGAGTTCTGGATTCAGGGATACAAAAACACCTGTGGGACACCAGGACACTGGTCCTGGGTCTGGGTCTGAGTGTCAGTAGCGCTGGGATCCCCACTGGGGACAGAAGGGTGACAAGGTCAGGGTGTCACTCATATAGCTGTCTATATGAGTGACAACCCTAGGGTCCAGCAAACAGTAGTGGGAGAGGTCACAGGGTCAAAGTGTCACTTCGATAGGTCAGCAGCCACTGTTCGGTGGCCACTGGGGGTAGGTCATTTAGTCCCATCTCTGCTCTTGGAAAGGACCAGGACATCAGGGAGCCCCAAGCCAGGGCCTCAGCAGGGCAGCCAGGGGGACTGAGGCTCCAGGTCCACTAATGATCCAGCGGAGGTCACACCTGGAGCAGACACTGTGGACCCCGGTGGCCTCTCTGTGCCCTGTATCTCTCCCTCACTGGCAGCGTGTTCTCTGTGACCAGGGCTGCTGTGGGCCCTGTCCTTCACTGTCCCCTGGGTGGTAGGGAGAGTGCTGTCCATTTTGGGCCATGGCTCTAGATGGTCCATGGTGACATTTATGGGTCCGAATGAGAATCTGTTTGCAACTGGGCTTCACCAGCTGGAGCAATGGATGATCGTCATCACTGGCTCTGGGCCTGTGGGAGCCTTGCCAAGCTTATAAGAACTTTGCTCAGTAGTAACCTGTGTCAGACATGGCATGTGCCCGGCCCTCAGATTCCAAATCCTGCCTCTTCTGTGCGTGTCTCTGTCTCTGCCTCATGCTGGTTTTCTTAGCTGCCCTCCCCACCCCCTTTTTTTTTGGTCTTATTGGGACAAGGTCTCCCCAGTGAGAACCAGATGGCCTGGAACTGGCTATGTGGACCAGGCTGGCCTTGAATTTACAGAGATCCACCTGCCTCTGCCTCCAGAGTGCTGGGGATTAAAGGCATGCACCACCATGCCCAGCTTTCTTACCCTTTTAAATTGTAATCAGCCCTTCTAGAAAATTCAATGTCAGGAGCTGGAGAGATGGCCTAGCGGTTAAGAGCACCGACTGCTCTTGCAGAGGACCTGGGTTCAATCCCCAGCACCCACATGGCAGCTAAGAACCATCTTTAACTCCAGTTCCAGGGGAATCTGATGCCCTCTTATGACATCTGAGGCATGCAATACCTGCATGCAGACAGTACATTCATACACATAAAAAAATAAATAAATAAATAAAAGAAGAAAAGAAAATGCAATGTCCACCAGACCCTAAAATACTTGATGCATATGGATTGTCTTTAGCCATCTGCAATGTTGTCCAAGTGAGGTTCTATGACTACC
The DNA here is from genome assembly GCA_009823505.1 of Rhizomys pruinosus. Classification (NCBI taxonomy): domain Eukaryota; kingdom Metazoa; phylum Chordata; class Mammalia; order Rodentia; family Spalacidae; genus Rhizomys; species Rhizomys pruinosus. The sequence continues at coordinate 1,888,439 of VZQC01012905.1, forward strand.
CTGCTCTACAGACAGAAAACTGGGGCCCCAAAGCATAAAGGGACCTCTCCAAAATACACTGATCTTAAGCTGCAGAAGGGAACTTTGAACCCACAGAGTCCAGTTCCATAGCTTTCTCTGTGTGCCAGGGGACTGTATCAGTGGTAGAGCCCCTGCCTAGAATCCCCCAGTGAGGGGCTGGGGTGTGGCTCAGTGGTAAAGCACCTACCTAGAATCCCCCAGTGAGGGGCTGGGGGCGTGGCTTAGGGATGGAGGACTTGTCTGCCATGTATAAACCCCGAGTTCTATCTCCAGCACAGAAACAAAACAAAACAAAACAAACAAACAAACAAACAAACAAACACAAAGAAAAAAAGTTTTTTGTAAAGCTTCTACAGCCCAAACTTTTATTTCAGTCTGTCTCCCTTTTACTGTTTGTTCTCTTTATATACCCCTGCACCCCATTTTTTGCTCCCTCATCTATCCCAGTATGTCTACCTCTATCACACCATCCATCTTTGCCTCCCCCACCCCCGACTGCTACAATCATCCAAATGGATGTGTCGGTATCTATTTCAATTTCTCCCTTCCACCTTAAACATGAAATCTTTTACTTCTTTTTCTGACAAAACTGACAATGCACGGTCATTGGATATACCTGACAAATACAAAATGTCTAAAGTCATGAGAAAGAAGCCCGCCTGGTCCCTCCTGTCTTTCCACTCTCCATTCATCCCACCTGTGGGGGGTTTCCAGCTTGCGGGGGTCTGGATTGACTTGTGTCCATGTTATCTGGTAATCAACACTGGCTTGTAAATAAATATTTCATCCATACAAAAGCCTACAACCTGGACAGTTAAAATAAGTCTTGGATCCCCCCCTCCAGAAAGCAAATCTATTTTAAAATTTTATCTTTATTATTATTATTATTATTATTTTGATCTTTTTGAGACAAGGTCTTCCTGTAGCCCCAGCTCTCCTGGAACTCATTATGTAGACGAGGCTGGCCTTGAACTCACAGAGATCCACCTGCCTCTGCCTCCCAAGTGCTGGGATTAAAAGTGTGTGCCACCATGCCCAGCCTATTTATTATTATTATTATTATTATTATTATTATTTATTATTTTGGTCTTTTTGAGACAAGGTCTCCCTGTAGCCCCAGCTGTCCTGGAACTCACTCTATAGACCAGGCTGGCCTTGAACTCACAAAGATCCTCCTGCCTCTGCCTCCCAAGTGCTAGGATTAAAGGTGTGTGTCGGGGCTGGAGAGATGGCCTAGTGGTTAAGAGCGCCGACCGCTCTTACAGAGGACCCGGGTTCGATCCCCAGCACCCACATGGCGGCTGAGAACCGTCTGAAACTCCAATTCCAGGAGAACTCCAGTTCCAGGGGAATCCGATACCCTCTTCTGACCTCCGCGGTATTGCACGACACGGGTGCACAAACTTGCATGCAGACAGTACATTCATACATGTACAGAAATAAAGTTAATAATAAAAAAAAAAGGTGTGTGTCACCATGCCCGGCCCATATTTATTATTTTAATTATATGTGAGTGCTTTGTCTGCATGCATGTAAGTGGATCCCTGTTGGGCAGTGCTCACGGAGGCCAGAAGAGGGCGTCAGATCCCCTGGAACTGGAATTACAGATGGTTGTTGGCCACCACGTGGGTGCTGAGCACCAAACCCACGTCCTCCGCAACAGCAGCCAGTGCTCTTGACCCCTGAGCCATCTCTCCACTGCATTAAATCCATTTTTGACAGCTTGTCACTATGTTTCTTTCTCTTTCTGTGGGCAATGTCTCCCACAGTGGAGCCATGCTGTATACAGCTTGCTGGGCTGGCTTTCATGTCTGCTTTCATGTCTTCTTCATTATCTCTGATTTGCATGCATTCTCCCACATCTTTAATTATAGGGCATCATTTAGGGCCCAGCAGGAAGCAGATGGCGTGATCAATTTAGGATCATTTGAGATGAGTTTGATAGCAAGAGCATTTCCCAAAAGATTGTTGGGTAGTGGAAGGAAGCGCTGGGACCCAGCAAAGATGGGGGGAGGTTAGTGTTGGGGAGGTAAAGGAGGGGCTCTTCTGGGTGGCTGTGCGTGGGGAGCCTGCCCTTCTCTCTTCCTGGCCCTACTGCTCAGCTGCACGGGGCGAAGCTGAAGGCTGCTAGTCTCTGGGGGCCCTGCACAGATGCAGAATTGCTGAGAAGCCAGGAGGAAATGGCCACACACAGCTCTTCCAGCTTCCACTCAAACAGGTTTATTTAGTCCTAGTGCTACCATTTGTCAGCATCGACACTGCCTACAATACTTTCCTGAAAGCCTGCTTCTCACTGGAAGCAGGGGCAATGGTTTCCACTGTTCAAGTTTTTTTAATATATTAAATTATTATTACTATTTATTTATTTTTTTGATGTTTTTGAGATAGGGTCTCTCTGTAGCCCCAGCTGGCTTGGAACTCGCTCTGTAGACCAGGCTGGCTTTGAATTCACAGAGATCCACCTGTCTCTGCCTCCTGAGAGCTGGAATTAAAGGTGTGTGCCACCATGCCCAGCATTAATTATTATTTTTATTTTTACTTATTTTTTTAGTATTATTTATTTAGTTTTTTATTTATTTTATTTTTTTTTTTTTGGTCCTTTTGAGACAGGGTTTCCCCTTAATCCCAGCTGGCCTGGAGCTCACCATGCAGACCAGGCTGGCCCTGAACTCACAGAGATCCCCCTGCCTCTGCCTCTCAAGTGCTGGGACTAAAGGCCTGTGCCTCCACACCCGGCCTAAGTCGGTTCTCAGCCGCCATGTGCATGCTAGGAATCGAACCTGGGTCCTCTGCAAGAGTGGTCAGTGCTCTTAACCACTGAACCACCTCTCCAGCTCCAGTATTATTTATTTTGAGATAGGGTCTCACTGTGTAGCTCTGACCGCCTTGGAATCTGCTATGTAGACCAGGCTGGCCTCCATCTCATAAGAGATCCCCTGTTCTGCCTCACGGGTGCTGAGATTAAAGTTACACCCTACAATACTTGGATATATATGTAAAATACCGGGCTATAGAATCAAGAACAGAGGAGGACAGAGGAGGACAGAGGACAGTCTGGCAGTGGTGAGGAGGCTGAATGAGAACAGGAAACCCGAGGTTGGCAGTTCTGGGACAGGCTCTGGGCTGGCCAGTCACTGCTACCCAGGAATCACCAAAGCGAAGTGAAAGGAGGGGCCAATCCATTCCTAGAGAGCAGAAGTTCTGCCACATCAGAGGACAGACATGCATAAGACAAGCCAGGCCCTTTGCACAGGACAGACAGCTGGGGCCCAGCCATCCCTGGCACTAGTCCACCGGGCACCAAAGTCTACGCAGCCAGCTGGCTGGTTTCCTACATGGCCTCAGGCCAGCAGTGACATTGGGGAAAGGCTACCTGGACCGGGGAAGCTGGATTGCAAACTGTTTCTTATGCAGGCCCATAAAAGCCGCCATGGACTGTCCAGGGACCACACCCAAGTGGACAGCACTCTACCCAGCCCCCAGGGGACAGTAGAGGGCATAACCCACAGCAACTTGGGCTGCATAGGGCACACTACAGATGAGGAGGATGCAGGGTCGAAGGAGGCCTTCGGGGTCCACACAGTGTCTGCCTCATGTGTACAACCATTGTTGGATGATTGCAGCAAAGGTCATACACGAGAGCGTCGGTCCCCCTGTGAGTGTCTCCAAGGGCAGTTGGCTGTCCTGCTGGGGCCCTGGCCCAAGCTTCCCTGATGTCCTGGTCCTTTGCAGGAGCAGATGCGGGGCTGAGTGGCCTAGTAGCCATGGGGCTGTGGATCCTGTGAACATCTGGCATGGCAGCCGACCCTATTACACTGACGCCCGGGCACTGTGATCTCTCCTACTATGGTTCCCTGGACCCTGGGGTGCTGAGACACAGCTATGTGAGTGACACCCTGACTCTGTCACCCTTCTGTCCCCAGCAGGGATCCCAGAACTGACACTTCAGTCCTGTCCTGGTATCTTACAGGTACTTCTAATATCTCAGAATCCAGAATTCCTAGCAGGACACAGCCCTGCCCTGATCCCCAGCTCCTGCTCAGGCTCTGTGACTGTAGGTGGGTGACCCACGCCAACCCTCCACAGCCCAGGCATTGACCCAGGCCCTGGCCAGGGGTGTTCTGTGTCCAGCGCTCTGACTTGCATGAGTCCCCACAGCCCTGCATCATGAACTCCTGGCAGCCAGGGAGCTCTACTTGTCAGCCTTCATGAGCGACAGACCTGGGTCCCCTAGGCCTTGCATCCCACCCAACTTGCAGCTCTTCCACCGTTGTGGTGGGGCAGAGGAAAGGAGGCTGCAGGCGGCTAAGCAACTGAGCAGAGTTTCTGAGGAAAACCAGCCTGACTTGGTCCTCTCAACTCCCATCCCAAGTTGTAGGACTCACCTGCCTGCCACTAAGACACTGCCATCTTCAAGCTCCTGTGCCTGCTGACCCAGGACCTCAGGCTGGCCAGGCTGGCTTGCAGCCCTGGGTCCGACCCTCCAGGCTCCTCTGTGCTGGGCTTTCCCCAAGGAAGAGACCCAGTATCCAGGGGCTATCAGTGTTCCCTGGAATGCTGAGTGGGGCTGCTCCAGGCTGCTCTGCAAGCAGAGAGTGGGCTCTGGTACGTGGACCACCGCTGGCTTCTCAGATCACCAGGACCCTGAGTCCTGAATCCTCTGATGTGAACCCTGGTGTCTGCTCTGACATTCTGTGGGTCTGAGTCTCTTGGAACCCCACCAGGCCTCCCCATTCCCTGAGGAACTTGGAATAGAAAGAATAAACGTTGTTAGAATACTGATACTGTTGCCGGGCGTGGTGGTGCACGCCTTTAATCCTAGCACTCGGGAGGCAGAGGCAGGTGGATCTTTGTGAGTTCAAGGCCAGCCTGGTCTACATAGTGAGTTCCAGGACAGCTGGGGCTACAGGGAGACCCTGTCTCGAAAAGACCAAAAAAAA
>VZQC01012905.1:1895520-1923031 GCA_009823505.1 Rhizomys pruinosus
GGGTTTCAGACAGGAACAAACTGTATTGATGCCACAAAGAAACCCATTACTTTGTATGATAACTAAAGCAACTTTATAAACAAAGATAAAAAGATCAATCGGGCCAGTTTTCTAAATTATTTGGTGATCATTTCTAATTCCAGAGTCCTAGATTTTAAGGGCCACATATTATATAAGGCGAATAGAAACATAGGAACTTTGATCATGGGGACAGACTGCCTGACTTTTAAATTTCAGTTTCACTACTTACCAGCCTTTCAGTTGGAGAGTTCACTGACTCATTCTGCCTCATTTACCCTCTATGAAATGGGGGATTATTCACATTATTCTTAACATTATTAATGTTATTCACAACATTAATATTCTTAGAATAATGCCCAGGAGAGAGTAAGAATGATGTGAATACCAGCTTTTGCATGGACACATAATTTGACTGATGCCATTAACACTGAAGGATGATTATGCCTAAAACTCATACTGTACAGGGGCAAATAAAAATGCAGGCCATTACAAGTGGTAACAACTGCAAAATACTTTTATAATCTACATGATCTTTAAAATCACAGAGTGATGATGAGGTTAAATGGCAGAGTGAAGCCCTTTCAGCTCTGTGGATAAAACAGTTTTATAATAGTTTACATTTGTAAAGTGCTTTTAGCTTTTAACCACTTACACATTTTTATTTGAGCACAGGATATCTACAGTTGGTTTTAAAACCACTATATCCATGGAAGAGAAACTCTACGTTACTAGGCAAACAACATGACTTAGGTTATTTCTCATTTGGATATTTAAATAAATACAAAAATCTTTAACTTCAACTAATGAGTGTGTTGTATATAATAACAAGCCAGTAGGAGATGGGATTTATAGTGAATGTAGATGAACAGCTAAGAGCGCAGGACTCTGCAGCCACACTGGCTAGGTTCAGTATTGGCCTCAGCTCTCTCTGGATGTGTAACTGGGCAAGTTGCTTAACATCCCTTTCTGGTTTCCTCACCTGTAAAATATGGATAAAAATGGTACCAGTCCTTGTAAAGGTGAATGGCAATCGGACTGATAGACAGAAGGTATGTTTATAAACTGCTGTTATTTTTAGTAGCATTTTGCTGTTACTTATGTTTATTATTATTATAATAAAAATAACATTTTTCTGTTAATAAAACTGATGCCACTTCACTGTGAAAAATGTAAACAACTTTCACAAAGGAAAAGAAAAATAATTTATAATCCTATCCCCTGAACAAAGTGTCACTAACCCTTTATATGAACACATATATAACAAAACTTTGTTTTCATTTTTTTAATGTGTGTTTATTCTCTTTTTCCACAAAAATATACATAGTATGTATTGGTTTTGTATTTGTTGTTTCAGATGTAAACTTTTGGGAAAAAAATAATTTTTGGTCTACTAAGTATCTAAAAAAAAAAAAAGAAAAACAGAACTAATTAAGAGACTCTCCCAGGCCATAGCTTAAAGATAGCAAGCAATGGATAGATCGGGTGCCAGAAGAATGGGAGAGAACCAAACTAAGGCTTCAAAGGGAGACAATGTCTCACAAACAAACCACCCATGGTCTATGGTTTTACGACCACTGTTTGTTCCCGGAGATGTGCTAATCTTAATCAAAGTGCCATGTGTAAATACTTCTGGTTAGTGTTTCTGGTTAGTGCTTCTGGTTAATATGTAAAACTTAAACTCTTTGGTAAAAGGTTTATTGTTACTGAAGATGTGCTGATCTTGATCTGCTTTTCCTGACATGTACTATATAATCAGTTTGCCTGCTCTCAGTAAAATGCACCAGATTCAAGACCACTCTGGTGTCATGTCTGTCTAATATTTCGCCTAACCTGTGCCATCCTTCCAAGATCCTGGATCCTGCAGACTGAGTGAGCCCAACCCACTGGGATGGTCTGTGGCACACTTGGCTTTTTATATTTTATTCATTTATTTTGTTTTGTTTATTTGTTTATTTTGGTCTTTTTGAGACAGGGTTTCCCTGTAGCCCCAGCTGGTCGTGAACTTGCTATGTAGACCAGGTTGGCTTTGAACTCCCAGAGATCTGCTTGCCTCTGCCTCCTGAGTGCATGGCTGATTTATTTATTTTTATTTTATAGGTATGAGTGCTTTGCCTGTCTGCATGTAAACGCAATGGCTTTAGAGGCCAGAAGAGGACCCAACAGGGTCCTCTGGAACTGTAGTTACAGATGGTTGTCCTGGGTCCTCTGCAAGATTAGCCAGTGTTCCCAACCACTGAACCACCTCTTCAGCCCTCACACCTGGCTTTTTGAGACAGAGTCTCCCAACAAAGCTGAATTTTATCTTAGATACAAAAACTAAATTTTCGTTCTTTATTTTTTTGGGGGGGATGTTTGAGATAGAGTCTCCCTGAAGCCCCAGCTGTCTTGAAACTCACTATGTAGACCTTGATCACAGAGATCTTCCTGCCTCTGCCTCCCAAGTGCTAGGATTATAGGTGTGTGCCACCACACCCAGCCCATTCATTGGTTTTTGAACAGACTGTTAAATGGGAAATTGTACAGCTTCCCTTCATCACATAGATCGGTTACCAAAGAACGAACCTTAGCACTCTGGAGCTGGGGGCAGAATGACAGGAATTTGAGATCAGACTGGGCTACATGAGACCAAGGAGGAGAAGGAAGAGGAGGAGAAGGAGGAGGAGGAGGAGGAGGAGGAGGAGGAGGAGGAGGAGGAGGAAGAGAAGGAAGAGAAGGAGGAGGAACAGGAAGAGGAGGAGGAGGAAGAGGAGGAGGAAAAGGAGGAAAAGAGGAGGACGAGGAAGAGACAGAGGAGGGGAGGAGGAAGAAGAGGAGGAAGAGGGGGCTGGAGAGATGGCCTAGCGGTTAAGAGCGCCGACTGCTCTTACAGAGGATCTGGGTTCGATCCCCAGCACCCGCATAGCGGCTGAGAACCGTCTGAAGCTCCAATTCCAGGAGAACTCCAGTTCCAGGGGAATCCGAGACCCTCTTCTGAACTCCGCGGCGTTGCACGACACGGGTGCACAGACTTGCAGGCAGACAGTACATTCATACACATACAGAAATAAATAAAATTAATAAAAAAAAAGAGGAGGAAGAGAAGGAGGAGGAACAGAAGAGGAGGAGGAGGAAGAGGAGGAAGAGAAGGAGGAGGAACAGGAAGAGGAGGAACAGGAAGAAGAGGAGGCGGAGAAGGAGGAGGAAGAGGAGAAAGAAGAGGAAGAAGAGGAAGAGGAGGAGGAGAAAGAGGAAGAGGAGGAAGAGGAGGAGGAGGAAGAGGAGGAGGAGGAAGAGGAGGAAGAGGAAGAGGAGGAGGAGGAAGAGGAGGAGAAGAGGAAGAGGAGGAGGAGGAGAAGGAGGAAGAGGAGGAAAAGGAGGAGAAGGAAGAGGAGGAGGAAGAGAAGGAGGAGGAAGAGGAGGAGGGGAAAGGGAAGAAGGGGAAAGGTCGAGAAATGAACCACTCCAGTGTGCATCAGGTGTCTCATCACTGCCTGGAATTCCAGTTCCAGGGGATCCAATGCCTTCTGGCCTCTGCAGACATTGCACACAAACTCATGGGAGAACAATCGCATTCACATAAATAAAAATAAAATAAATCTTAAAAAGAAGAAAAAAGAAACAAATGACAAATTCTGGTGAGGATTTGGGGAAGGGGAACCTTGTCCCCTGAGGATGGGAGTATAAGCTGGTGCAGCCACTATGGAAATCAGTGTGGAGGTTTCCAGAATCTGAAAGGAGGACTACCACAGACTCAGTTCTGTCACTCTGGCACATTCACCCAAATACTCAGAATCCTACCAAAAGAGATACTTGCTCATCCACATTCCTTGCCACTCTCTTCACATTAGGCAGGAAACGGAAGCAGCCCAGATCCCCATCCACAGACAAACAGAAAATGAAAATGTGCCACAGACATATGATGGAATTTCATTCAGCCACAAAGAAAAATGAAATCGTGAGATTTGCAGGAAATATCGTATTAGTTCAGGTAAGCCAGACTCACTAAGACAAGCACCCAGGTGGAGTCTAGCTTTGAACATCTCTGTGTATACGTGGGGATGTGCGTGCGAATGAAGATTGTGAAACTAGAAAGGGGACCTTGAGGAGACAATGAAGTGTTGAGATGGGGAGGGAGGGAGGTCATGAGCACAGTGCTGTGTAAATGGAGAGGGGACAGGAGGGTTCGAGGGGGAAAGGGGGCGGACAGCTGGGACATCAAACCTGACAAATTCTGCATGAAAACGACATCATGAAGCCTAATATTTCAGATGCTTAGAAATAATAATTGAGCCAGCTGTGGTGGTGTACACCTTTAATCTGAGAAATCAGCAGCCAGAGACAGATGGATCTCCATGAGTTTGAGGCCAGCCAGGTCCACATAGTGAGTTCCAGATGAACCAGGATACATAGTGAGACTCTATCTTTAAAAATAAAATAAAAAAAGGTCTGCGGCGGAAGTGTGCTGGCACAGGCCTTTAATCCCAGCACTTGGGAGCCAGAGGTGGGCAGGTCTCTGTGAGTTCAAGGCCAACCTGGTTGACATAGAGAGTTCCAGGACAACCTGGAGCTACAGGGAGACCCAGTCTCAAAAAACACATTAAATAAATAAATAAATGGCTGAATCAGTAGTTACAAGCATTGGCCACTCTTGCAGAGGACCTGGGTTCAATTCCCAGCACCCACATGGTGGCTAACAACTGTCTGTAACTTCAGTTCCAGAGGAATCCAATGCCCTCTTCTCTCTTCTGACTTCCACAGGCATTGCATAACATGGTGCTCTTATTATACATGCAGGCGGTGCACTCCATTCATACACACACACCAATAAAAATAATAAATAAAAGCATTAAAAATGTGCTGAGTGTGGTGGTGCATGCCTTTAATCCCAGCACTCGTGAGGCAGAGGCAGGCAGATCCCTGTGAGTTTAAGGCCAGCCTGGTCTACAGAGTGAAATCTACGCCAGCTGGGACTAAAGGGAGACCCTGTCTCAAAAAGACCAAAACAATAAAATAATAATAACACTTTTTAAAGAAATGAAGTAGTCTTTGGGGTGAGCTCTGTGGACTGCACCCCTCCCACAGGGAGGGAACACCGGGCTTTCCCTCTCTGACCCTCCCCTGCCTGCTGACAACACCCTGTCACCTCCCACTGGGCATCTCCTGGTTCCCAGGGTGGCACCTCCTCCCGGGGTCTTGCCACTCCGTTCCTGGAGCATCATGCAGGTCCCCGGATCTTTTCTGATCCAACACAAGCCCCCAGACCCCCGACCCTGCCCTGCACTACCGGGCTTCCTGTGGGAACTCTCCTGACTCACCTGCCCCAGGTGACCAGAGTCCCTGTCACTTTCCCTTTCGCTTCACAGCCTCACCTGCTGTCAGCGCAGCCCCGCCCCGCCGGCCCCGCCCTGGGCTTCCCCACCTGGGCTCCCCTGGTCGCTGCTGTCAAGCTCAGCTCTGTTTTCGCTTTTCCTACATCACCTGCAGCTGCCCATCAGCCCGGGTTAAAAGCAGCCATGGAGCTGGGCCGCCATGCACTGCCTCTGCTGACTACCAGGACTCAAGTCTGCACACGACAGCAGCCCAGCCCAGAGGAAGACCCAGGCCAGAGCTGCCAAGCAGGACAGACGCCAGGGGACAGCCTCCAGCGCACACCCGAGTGCCCCTCTCCTCCCAGAAGCCAGGCACCAGCATGAAGCCAGGTGAGCACCCAGCATGGCTCATGGCCGGCTGGTCCCCGCAGCCCCCAGCCTCAGCCCTCACTCTCTGTCCCTCTGTGACAGACATGGCTGGGGTGCTCAGACTCCTCCTGATGCTGCTGGCTGTGGTGCCGACCGGGACCTGGGCACATCCTGTCTCCACGACCACCGGTGTGCCACCAGACGCAAAGGACTGCCACATGGCCCAGTTCAAGTCTCTGTCCCCACAAGAGCTGCAGGCCTTCGAGACAGCCAAGAATGCCATTGTGAGTCCCCCGGGGTCTGACTTGTGTGAGCTAGCATCCACCCTTCACTCTGTGGGTGAGCGTGCCAACTGGGAGGAAAGTAGACTCCACCTATGCTGCAGTGGGCTAACCTCAGCCCTTCCTGCAATGAATGGGCTCTCTCTTGCTCTTACTGCAGTGGAGGAGCCTCTGTCCTCTTAGGGGAGACCAGCACTCCGACCCCACCCCAGTGGTCTAACCTTCACCGATTCTCTGTGGTCTAACCTGTGCCCTTGCTCTCCAGGAAGAGCGGCTGGTGGAGAAGGATGTCAAGTGTGGCTCCCATCTCTTGCCCAGGGCCTGGGCCCTGCAGCAGCTGCAGGTGAGTGAGGAGCTGGATGCTCCGTCCTCGGCTGCCTGCTCCTGTGTCCTGTGTGCCTGCTCCTGTGTCCTATGTGCAGCCTTCACCTACTCTTTCTGTCATCCTGGGCTTCCCAGCAGCGTGCCCTGCCTGCTCACCCCTGAGCACCTGTGTCCCCTGCGAGTCCGTGCCTGCCCCTGCCTGTCCCTCACCTGTCCCTCACCTGTCTCCTGTCTGTCCCTGCCTGTCCCCTCACCTGTCCCCTCACCTGTCCCTCCCTATCCCTCCCTGTCCCCTCTGACCTCCCCATCTCTCCCTCTCACACGCTTTCCCATCGCCTGCCTCAGGTGCAGGAGCGCCCCAAGGTCTTGCAGGCTGAGCTGGCCCTGACACTGAAGGTCCTGGAGAACGTGGCTGAGCCTGCTCTGAGGACCCTCCTGGACCAGCCTCTTCACACTCTGCGCCATATCCGCTCCCAGCTGCGAGCCTGCGTGAGTCCTGGGTCCCCTTTCATCCCTGGTAGTCGTGGCTCCGCCCACCCGGGCGTCCCCTGTATGGAGCCCTGACTCACAGCCCCCCATCCTCTGCCCACAGATCCCTGCTCCGCCCACTGCAGACCCCAAGCCCCAGAGCCGCCGCCTCTCCCGCTGGCTGCATCGCCTCCACGAGGCCCAGAAGAAGGTGAGTCTTGAGAGGGGACCAAGGGGGACAGCGCCTGGGAGCCCTGACCTGGCACAGTCCCTGAACCAGTCCTGTCCCCACAGGAGACGCCTGGCTGCCTGCAGGCCTCTGTCACCTTCAACCTCTACCACCTGCTCAACCGGGACCTGCGATGCGTGGCCAGTGGAGACCAGTGTGTCTGAGCTCCGTCCCTCCCGCCAGCTGCTGGAGGTCTGCGCTGAGGATGCACCAAGCCCTTAATTTAAACAGCCCGTAGCTATTTATGCATTTATTTATTTGTATGGATTCTCCAACTCAGATCCAATAAAATGTCTATTTTTTTACTTTTTATAAACATTATGCAAATAAATGAAGAAAAGACCCTCATGACGTGGACTGTGTCTGTGTTGACGTGGACTTGCTTTCTTTTGTTGTCATGACAGCCCTGCTTGCCCTGAGCTCTGTGGTCTAGCCTGGGCTGTCTGCCTCAGGGTGGAAAGCGAAGTGTTTCTACTTGGAATCTTACTGGGTCTCTCAGGATGATGTCTTGTCCCAGTGGTTCCGGCATTGACAGGCCTACTTGTACTGTTGTTTGTTTCTGTTTTGAGACAGCGTCTCCTGGAGCCTGGGATGGCCTCTAATTTGCCACGAAGGCTGATGACCTTAAACTCCGGATCCTCCAGTTCCTGCCTCCATGGTGCTGAGATTATAGCTGTGTACTACCACTGTGGCCTAGCAAGCAAATCAATCTTGCTTCACTAAAACCACACTGGTCCATGAAGTCCTTTGTATCTCTTCGCTCTGTCTCTAACCCACCCTAAAGATAATGTGTACTGTGGGAGAGATGGCCTAGCGGTTGAGAGCATCAACTGCTGTTGCAGAGGACCCGGGTTTGATCCCCAGCACCCACATGGCGGCTGAGAACCGTCTTTAACTCCAGTTCCAGGGGAATCCGACCCCCTCTTCTGACCTCCACGGCATTGCACAACATGGGTGCACAAACCTACATGCAGATAGTACATTCATACACATACAAAAATAAGTAAAATTTACAAAAAGATAATGTGTACTGTTCAGGAAACTGGTTTCATCATCCCATTTCCAAAAGACAACATTTCATGATTTTTTTTTTTGAGACAGGGTCTCATGTAGCCCAGGCTGGCCTCAAATACCCTATGTAACTTAAAGTGGTCTTAAACTCTCGATTCAAATGCCTCTACCTCCCAAATGCTCAGATTATAGGCAAGCACCCAGAACATCTAGTTTTATGCAGTACTGGGGGTTAAGTTTGGTCCTTAATGCATGCTGGGCAAGTATGCGACCATCTGAGCTCAATTCATGATCTTACCCAAAATGTGTAGAGGTGATTTACGACTTTGTCCTTGAGTTGATGGAACTGGTAAATGAAAAGCTAAAAGGAGCCAGGGGGTCCCCCTCAAAAAAAAAAGCAACTGAGTGACCCCTGAGGTCCAGATCCTCAACTAACCTTGAGAAAACAAAAACTTTGGTTAATCTGCGCTAACTGTGTGGACTTAAGCATCCAAAAGGAAAGTATAACCAGAAATAATAATCAGTAAGACCCGAGAAACTGTACTGCAGACATAAAACTTGAGATCTTAGTAAAAAGACAAAAAGAAAAGAGAGAGAGAGTGAGAGTGAAAGAGAGAGCACTATTGTTTTGCCTATCTTCAATTCTTACTGGCAAGTGCAGCTACCCTGTGGCTGCCACTGCTTTTGCCATCTTTCAAAGACATGAGACACAGCTTTTTAACCCTCCAATATGGACTGAAGACTCATGTCTCTCCAAGAATCCTCCAAACCTCCAATGCCAGATGGGGACTGTTGAGACAGCCAGCTTGTGGACTGAGCAGCTACTGGGATTTCATCCTCTTCAGAGTATAAATTGCCATTGTTGGACTACCCAGGCTGTATCATGGAGGACAGTACAGGAAGATCAAGAAAGGACGCAGTGCTTACTGGACCTCATTTGGTGACCACGGGAAGGAAAGACCCCAGTGTGGAGCACAAGGGCAGGATTGATGGTTGTTTGGGCTTGCCAAGGAAGAACCTTCAAACACTTCCTTAAGGAAAACATGACATCTTTTAGTCTAAAAGAAAAGAAAAGAAAATCCTCCATTTCAGGTGATATATGTATGCATGTATGTATGTGTGTATATATTTATGCATGTGTAAATGTGTATGTATATATATATATGTATATTGAAGCAATACAAGTTGGAAAGAACAACAACAACCAAAGAACTGGAAAAAAAGGACTGAAACAGCGAAGGTTCTCCCCAAAACAATAAACCTCTGCTTTGAAAAAAAAAAAAACCTCTGGAAAGACTCAGAAAAAGACTCAAGACATGTATGGCAAAGTGCATGGCATGAACTCATGTGGGGTGGGGGGCTTGGAGGGGGAAATGACTCTAAATTAGATTGAGAAATGATGTATGCTGAATGGAAAAGTTTAATAACAATAAAAATATATTAAAAATAAATGATTTATTACTTCCACTTTTTTTGTTTTCTGGGTTTTTTTTCTTTTTTTGAAACAGGGTCTCCTAAAGCCCCAGTTGGCCTAGAACTTGCTATATAGACCAAGCTGGCCACAATCTCCTGAGTGCCAGTATTAAAGGCATGTACCATCACATCGGGCTTAAATACTTTTTGTTTGTTTTTATGTCTATGAGTGTTTTGCTTGCATATATGTATGTACACCTAAGTTGTGCAATTCCTGCAGAAGCTAGAATTGGGAGCCCCCTGGAACTGGAGTTACACATGGTTGTGACCTGCCCAGCATTGGTGTTGGGAACCAAACACAGGTCTTCTTCAAGAGCAGTAACTTTTCTTAATGACTGAACCATCACAGCAGCCTCATAGTTTTCTTTTTCTTTTCTTTTTTTTTTTTTTTTTTTGTTTTTTTGAGACAGGGTCTCCCTGTAGCCCCAGCTGTCCTGGAACTCACTCTGTAGACCAGGCTGGCCTTGAACTCACAGAGATCCACCTGCCTCTGCCTCCCAAGTGCTAGGATTATAGTTTTCTTTTTCTATAAATATGTCAGCAATGCCTTCAGGGGCCAGAGAGGGCATCAGATCCTCTGGAACTGGAGTTATAGATGGTTGTTAGCTGCCATATTGCTGCTGGGACCTGAACCCTGGTCCTTTGTAAGAGCAGCCAGCACTCTTAACCGCTGAGCCATCTCTCCAGCCCAATGCCAAGCCTTTTTCTTTGCTGAGACATCGCGGTAGCCCCTCGTCTGAAATTTTTTTATAAATTCAGAAGCATTCTGGATGTGCTTGTAATCTCAGGACCAGAGAGGCTGAAGGAGGAGGACTGTGGTGAGCTGGAGGCTATCCTGGGCTACTTAGGAACACTCCATCTCAGAACAGCGATAGTGCTGGGACTGCAGCTTGGTTGGCAGAGTGGCTGCCTACTATGCATAGTACCTTATGTTTGATCACCCAAACCACAGAAACTGAGTGCAGTGGCCCTGATTGTATATAATCAGGAGGTAGAAGCAGAGGATCAGAAGTTCAAGGTCAGCCTTGGCTACACAGTGAATTTGATGCCAGCCTGGGCTACATGAGACTCTCTTTTTTAATTTTTTTTAATTTTTATTTTTGTATGTGTATGAACGTACTGTCTGCTTGTAGGTTTGTGCACCCGTGTCGTACAATGCCACAGAGATCAGAAGAGGGTGTCGGATTCCGCTGGAACTGTTGTTCTCCTGGAATTGGTGTTACAGACGGTTCTCAGCCATCATGTGGGTGCTGGGGATCGAACCCCGGTCCTCTGCAAGAGCAGTTGGTGCTCTTAACCGCTAGGCCATCTCTCCAGCCCCAAGACTCTCTCTTTTTTTTTAATTTATTGTTTTATATATATATTTGTACAAGATTATGTTACAAATTGAATATAGACCCGTATCCCCCTCCCAACCCCCCACCCCACCAAATCCACCCTTTCAGTCAGTTCTTTGATGCAGTCTTTTCTGTTGGTGGTGGTGGTGTTGTTCTTTCCAATATGCATCACTCCCAACAAGAAATATTTACAAGTGGGTTATTGGCACTAGCATCCACAAATGAGGGATACCATTCATCGTTTGTTTTTCTGGGACTGAGTTACTTCACTTAACATAATATCTTCTAGTTCCATCCATTTACCTGCAAAGTTCATGATGTTATCTTTTTTTACTGCTGCATAGAACTCCATTGTTGGGGCTGGAGAGATGGCTCAGCAGTTGAGAGCACCGACTGCTTTGCAGAGGACCAGCGCTGGAGTCCCAGCACCCACATGGGTGGCTAAGAACCATCTTTAACTCAAGTTCCTGGGGAATCTGACACCCTCTTCTGACCTCTGTGGCATTGCACTACATGGGTGCACCAACCTACATGCAGACAGTACACTTATACACATAAAAATAATAAATAAATTTAAAAAAGAACTCCATTGTGTAGATGTACCACATTTTCTCTATCCACTCGTCAGTTGGGGGGCATTTGGGTTGGTTCCAGCTTTTTGCTATTGTGAACAGAGCTGCAATAAATATAGCTGTGCATGTACCTCTGCGGTAAGATGAGTCTTATGGGTATATACCCACGAGCAGTATGGAGGGTTCTCCACACTGCTTTCCATAGTGGCTGTACAAGTTTACATTCCCACCACAATGGATGAGTGTTCCCCTTTCCCCACAACCTCTCCAGCACTTGGTATCATTTGTCTTCTTGATCCTAGCCAGTCTTATCAGAGTGAGATGATATCTTAAAGTGGTTTTAATTTGCATTTCCCTAATTATTAGTGATGTTGAACACTTTTTAAGATGTTTCTCAGCCATCTCTAATTCCTCACTTGTGAAGTCTCTGTTCAGCTCTTTGCTCCATCTTTTAAGTGATTCCTTTGTTTTCTTTCTTCTTTGTTTTTTGAGGAGACTCTGAGACTCTGTTTCAATAAAACACAATAGGGAAGAGATGGCTCAGTAGTTAAGGGCACTGGCTGCTCTTGCAGAGGACCTGGGTTTGAATCCCAGCACCCACATGGCAGCTAATAACCTTCCATAACTCCAGTTCCAGGGGGAGCCAATGCCCTCTTCTGACCTCCTCAGGCATTGCATGCCATGGTATGCTTATATACATGCAGCTAATACACTCATGCACATAAAATAAAAATAATAAATAAAATATTAAAAACCCACAACAAAAAGTTCAAACCACCCTTTTTGTTGTTCTTTGGGTTTTTTTTTTGTTGTTGTTGTTGTCTTTGTTTTTTGAGACAGGGTCTCTTGCAGAGGACCTGGGAATCGAACCCAGGTCCTCTGCAAGAGCAGTCAGTGCTCCTAACTGCTGAGCCATCTCTCCAGCCCTCTGCTCCCTCTTCTACAATGATCCCTGAGCCTTGAGAGGCAGAGGTTTTATACAGATGTATCATTCAGGGATGAGCACTCTGCAGCCTCATTGACCAATGGGGAGTTTCTATATTAATTACTATCTGTTGCATCAAGAAGCCTCTCTCCAGCTGGACAGATGGCTCAGTGGTTAAGAGCACTGACTGCTCTTGGAGAGGACAGGCTTGGATTCCCAGCACTCACATGGCAGCTAACAACCATCAATATCTCCAGTTCCAGGGAATCTGATGGTCTCTTCTGGTCTTTGAGGGTCTTGTAGGACACTTAAACACATGCAGGCAATACACTCATACACCTATAATAACAATAATAATTTTTAAAAATCTCAGCACTCTGGAGGCAGAGGCAGGTGGATCTATGTGAGATCAAGGCCAGTCTGCTGGTCTACATAGCGAGTTCCAGGCCAGCTGGGGCTACAGGGAGACCCTGTCTCAAAAAAAAAAAAAAAGAGAGAAAGAAAAGAAAAAGAAAAGAAACTTCTCTGGTGAGAACTGAGAGATGATTTGAAAACGTGGGGTGGAGGGGGCGGCAGGTCAGGCTGGAGTGCATTGGTACTGGCGCGCCCCCTGCCGGTGAGAATCAGAACGTCACTCCCGCAGCATGTCCGTGGGCCGCAGAGTCCATTGCTGTGCGGCCCTGGGGAACTTCTTCAGGTGCCGTTATCAAAACATTTTCCCTGTGTGACGTAGTAATTCTCGGGCCTCCTCCTTAGCACGTTAAGTAAAACGTCACCTGTGGCAGCTCTAATAACTACTGTAACTGAGAAGCAGAGATGACAAAGGGATTAGAGACGCCTGGTGGGAGGCAGTGGCTGTGACCGCCGTGGCGACAGGCACAGTGTCTGCTGACACACTGTCTGGTGGACCACGTTGTGACAGGTGTACAGAGCCTGAACAGTGACACCCAGGGTCCCTCTACCTGCATCCTGTGAACGTGTTACCATGCATGTCACAGGACACGGGGCTGTGACTCGGTGGAATGCAGGTCCAGGTGGTCCGGCATAATCTCAGTGCCTCAGAGGGAGGCAGTAGGGTCAGTGTGAGAGCCGAGGAGTGGGGCTAAGTGGTGTGAGACAGGAGTGGGAGCCTGGGCCACTGAACAGGAGCCAGGGAAGAGGCCCGGCCCACAGTGGAGTTCTCATTTCTCACCTTCAGAACCTAGGCTTTAAGTGCTTGTGTTGTTTCTTTTACACATTTTTAATTTTTTTCAATTTTATTTATTTTTCACATGTATTAATGTACTGTCTGCATATAGGTCTGTGCACTCGTGCCGTGCAGTGCCGCAGAGGTCAGAAGAGAGTGTCGGATTCCCCTGGAACTGGAGTTAAAGACGGTTCTCAGCCGCCATGTGGGTGCTGGGGATTGAACCCAGGTCCTCTGCAAGAGCGGTCGTTGCTCTTAACCGCTAGGTCATCTCTCCAGCCCCCCTTTTTCACATTTTTTAAATTATTTATTTGGAGTGGGGTGGGGCGCTCATGTGCCACGGAGCCAATCTAGGGGACGTCAGAGGACAACTTACAGGAGTCACCATGTGGGGTGACTTTTTCTTTCCACCATGTGGGTCCCCGGGATCTAACTCAGGTTGTCAATTTTATTGGCAAGCCCTCTTTACCTGCTGAGCACACTGGCCCCACCATATTCATTATGAAGCTCAAAGTCCATGGTGGTAAACACACTCATGTTGCTGTGCAATGGATTCTTGGAAGTCTTTTTGTCCTCTGGGGATGAGGTAGAACAGGCCAAACGTTTGAGGCCAGCCTTAGAGACCCTATCTCCAAAATCAAAACAAAACAGAACAAGTGTTTTCATTTTGCAAGAGTGAATCTTTACATCCATTTAAACACCTAGTCTCCTCCCCTTCCCCCCTTCTCCCAACAGATGGCATTTTACTTTGTGTCTCTGTGAAACTGGCATCTCAGGGGCTTCATGTCAGTGTCCCCATGCAGTCTTGGTCCTTTGATGACTGGCTTGCTCTACTTCATAATGTCCTCTGAGTTCATCCCCAGTGAAGGAAGTGTCAGAACACCCTTCCTTTTGAAGGCTGTATAATATTTCACAGTTTTGCTAACCAATGCCTTGGATAGTAGCAAGCCTGGGTTCTAGACACCTGAGTCTGTGTTGAGTTTTTACAACAGGTGTAAGATAAGCAGGAAATGTCAAAGCTTGATTAGGATTGAAAACCTGGAGGGCTTTTCTGCCCTTACAAACAAAAGCCTTTTTGAGACAGGGTCTCCCTTTAGTCTCAGCTGGCCTGGAACTCACTATGTAGAGCAAGGCTGACCTTGAACTCACAGAGATCCACCTGCCTCTGCCTCCTAAGCGCTAGGATTAAAGACCAAAAACAAACAAACAACAACCCCCCCAAAAAAAACCCAACAAAAACCCCCAAACCCTACAAGCCTGCCCCCAGGTGAGAAGCCTGGGGAAGGGGATGGACTTTCCCCTTAGACACATCTGGCTTTCAGGTCACATGTCATGAGGCAGGGAGCCAGTGTGGACAGCCATGTGGCATTTCCATATGGGAAGGACTCCCCTCTCCCGCGCAGCCTCTCTGGGAGCACCCAAGTCCCCAAGGAAGCACTTTCTGGGCGCCCAACAAGCCTCTCCATATTTGGGCAGGAGGACAAAGCTAAGGTGGTATCCATCCGGGCACCTACACCCGTGGCCGCAGGGAGTCCATCAGTATTCCTGTTGTCCACTGTGCTTCCCCCACCTGGGGCTACCGAGGGGGGGGCAGGGCTAACCTTTGCTCTGCTCGCCTACCTGCCCAGCTATCTTGGCACAGTGGGGCTGTGGCTGGACCTCGAGATCCCAGACAGAGCTGAGATTTCCCTCACGTCCCACCCGAGGACTGAAGAGGACTGTGAGGCAGGACACTCCTAACCAGAGTGGGCCCAGAGCCCCAGAGCCCCGGAGCCCCAGGCACAGGGGCCTTCTCTTGAGGGAAAGAGGACCAGGAGCCAGGAATAGGTGGGGTGAGCTGAGGGCGAATCTTCCAGAAGGACGGTGGGGCTGACCTTCATCCCTCCTGCAGGGCTAACCTTCACTACTCCTATGGGGCTAACCTTCACACCTTCTCTGTGAGCTAACATTCACCCTTCCTTCGGGACCTAACTTTTACCCCTTATCCCTGGGCTAACCTTCACTACTCCTATGGGGCTAACCTCTACCTTTGCTCTCCAGGAGGAGCCGCCACTGTCAGGTGCTGCTTCAGCCTCTCCCCCAGGGCCTAGACCAGTGGCGGCTGCAGGTGGACAGGAGTCAGGCCCAACCTGCTCCGCTGGCCTCTCACGTGCTGCCTTCATTTGTCTCCCCCTCTCCTTGGTGTCCTTCTCTCCCACTTGCTGTCACCTGCCCCCCCACCTGCCCAGGCTATGCCTCTCCTCTGCCAGCTGACTGTCCCTGGGTGATTTTTTTAGGTCCCATTCCATTGGCTGTGAAGCCTTCCCTGTGGATATGTCTTGCTCAGCTCTCTGGAGGACGTCCTGTGGCCTTGCAAGCTGAGCTAGGTCACAAGGTCTTGGAGAGTCAGGGGTCTGATTTGGCTCTGAGGGAGACTTTGTATTCATTACTTTCATGCAGTTGCGATCTCAATACACGATAGGAATAACTCAAAGGAGAGCTTCGTTTGGGCTACTGGTACAGAGGGTTTCCATGCATCATGGAGAAGGCTTGTGGGGTGGGGGTGGGGGGCGAGGTAGTACAGTGTAGCGTGGGTCAGGCTGCTCACTTCACAGTGGACCAGGAAGCAGAGAGAGAGAGCGGCAGGAACCAGGGCCACCTTCAAGTCTTCCTTGAGGGAGCCACTTCGCCAGCCAGGCCCCAGCTCAAAAAAGTTCTACGGCCTCTAGAAAGAGAGCCATCACATGGGGACTAAGTATCCCGCTGGCCGTATCAGCTCCACGGGGGCCCAGAAGGTAAGTCTCAGGAAGGGACCAAAGTGGGTAGCGCCTGGGAGCCCTGACTCCAGGAAGGCCCTGAGCCAATGCTGTCCCCACAGGAGAACCCCAGCCGCATGCCGGCCAGGGGGACCCGTGTATGTGACAGCTGACCCTGCTGCCGTCTGTCCCAGGAACTTAGCTATTATGAGCCAACTACCCGCCCATGGCCTCAGCATCTGGGCCTCTGTTGTCTGTGAAGCCTCAGATAAATGCTTTATTCTGGCTAGTATCTACCATCAACTTGATATAAACCAGCGACACCTGGAAAGAGGTAACCTCATGTGAAGAATTTTCCCCAATCAGAGTGGTCTGTGGAGAATTGTCTTGATTGATAATTGAGGTAGGAGGGCCCAGCCCACTGTGGGCAGCACCAGCCCTAGGGAAGTGGATATGGTCTGTGTAAGAAAGCTAACTGTGCCGGGCGTGGTGGCACACGCCTTTAATCCCAGCGCTTGGGAGGCGGAGGCAGGCAGATCTCTGTGAGTTCAAGGCCAGCCTGGTCTACATAGTGAGTTCCAGGCCAGCTGGGCTATAGGGAGACACTGTCTGAAAGCTAGCTGTGGGGCTGGTGAGACCACTCTGCAGTTAAGAGCACTGACTGCTCTTGCAGACCCAGGTTCAGTTCTCAGCACTCACAGAACAGCTGGCAACGGTCTGCAACTCCAGTTCTAGGGGGAATCCTATGCCCTCTTCTGGCCACAAGCGGCATAACACTCATACATAAAAAAGACAAAAAATACTTTTTTTTTTTTTTGGTCTTTTTGAGACAGGGTTTCCCTTTAGTCCTAGCTGGCCTGGAGCTGGCTATGTAGACCAGGCTGGCCTTGAACTCACAGAGATCCTCCTGCCTCTACCTCCCAAGTGCCGGGATCAAAGGCATGTGCTACCATGCCCAGCAATACTTTTTTTTTTTTTGTCTTTTTGAGACAGGGTCTCCCTGTAGTCCCAGCTGGCCTGGAACTCACTATGTAGACCAGGCCCGCCTTGTACTCACAGAGATCTGCCTGCCTCTGCCTCCTGAGTGCTGGGATTAAAGATATGCACCACCACTCCCGGCTACAATTTTTTATTTATTTTTTTTTAAGAAGAAAGCTATCCGAGCAAGCCAGCGGGAGCAAGCATTTCTCTGCAGTTTCTGCCTTGGCTCCTGTGCTGACCTCTCTCGGTGATGGACTGTGACCTGGAAGTGTAATACAAATAAACCCTTTCCTCCCCAGATTGCTTCCCACCAGTGTTTATCACAGCAACAGGAAGCAGACTAGGCCACATATATTCTTGTTATTTTCGGATACTCTGTAAAAAATAATGAGAAAAATATTTGTGCTATTGAACTCATTTTATATATATATATATATATATATGTATATGTCCATATAAATGGACTTCTTTGGCCTCAGTAGTATGAGTGTGTGTGAACGTGTGAGTGCATGCACATATGTGTGGGGGTGGGTGGTCAGAGGGCAACACGTCGGGCCTGAAGATTGAACTCAGGTCAGCCTTGGAGACACACACTTTTAGCCACTGAACCATCTCAGTGGTCCAGCAAGCCCGGCCCTGAGGGTCTTTTGCCAGTAGCCACCGCTGCTTTGATAAAGATGATAGTGGCTGTTATGCTCAGAGGTCAGCACCCCACACCAAATGTGGGAGACAGAAAGACAGAAGGAGAGAGGGAGGCCAGGGGACACAGGAAAGAATGGTTGAAGATCACCGGAGACTCTGTCGGTCGCAGCTCACCAAGCATATGCCCGCGCATGACTGGAATGCGGTAAATACTCATGGGTTACCTGTCCAGAAGCTGGCTGCATCTAGGTCAGCTCCGAGGAGGTGGGGCTCCTGGCCAAGGGGCTGAGTCTGTGTGCATCTGGGGAGCCGTCAAACATGGCTGCGGTCCAGCTGCCATCTCCTCTTATAGTTTTGAATCTGTAGTGATGTGGTAATCCATTTTTCAAATATCTGTGGCTGGGTGGTTTATAAAGAATCGAGATTTTAGCCGGGCGTGGTGGTGCATGCCTTTAATCCCAGCACTTGGGAGGCAGAGGCAGGTGGATCTCTGTGAGTTCAAGGCCAGCCTGGTCTACATAGCGAGCTCCAGGCCAGCTGGGACTAAAGGGAGACCCTGTCTCAAAAAAAAAAAAAAAAAAAAAAAAAAAAAAAATGGAATTTCGACTGGGGGCTTTCACTTAGGTGGGGAGTAACTTTGCCCTAAGTCTGAGTGAGGCCGGGGGTTGCAGACGAGACAAAATTTAAAAACCAGCCAGTTGTGGTGATGCACATCTGTGTGAGCCCAGCCATTTGGAGGCAAGAGAGGTTATGAGTTTGGGCCAACCTGCGCTACATAGTAGAACTCAGGCTCAAACAAAGAAAGTCAGGTTTCTTTTTTTTTTTTTTTTTTTTTTTTTTTTTTTTTTTATTTTAATTTTTTTTAATCAATTTTATTTATTTCTGTATGTGTATGAATGTACTGTCTGCATGCAAGTCTGTGCACCCGTGTCGTGCAACGCCGCGGAGTTCAGAAGAGGGTCTCGGATTCCCCTGGAACTGGAGTTCTCCTGGAATTGGAACCTCAGACGGCTCTCAGCCGCCATGTGGGTGCTGGGGATCGAACCCGGGTCCTCTGTAAGAGTGGTCGGCGCTCTCAACCGCTAGGCCATCTCTCCAGCCCCGCAGGTTTCTTTCTTAAGTTTTGGAGGCTACAAGTTTCAATAGTCTGGGACTGGACTTTAATGAATTTCTTTCATTCTTTCTTCTTTTTTAATTATTTAATTTAATTTACTTATTTATATGTATGAATGTACTGTCTACATGTAGGTTTGTGCGCCCGTGTTGTGCAATGCTGCGGAGGTCAGAAGAGGGTGTCAGACTCCCCTGGAACTGGATTTCTCCTGGAATTGGAGTTACAGACAGTTCTCAGTCACCACGTGGGTGCCGGGGATTGAACCTGGGTCCTCTGCAAGAGCTGTCGGAGCTCTTAACCGCTAGGCCATCTCTCCAGCCCCTCTTTCTTCTTTGCCAACCCCTTGAACTTACATGTAGTTGAGGATCATCCTCCTGTCTCTACCTTCACCTCCAAGTGCTGGGATCAGCACCTATACCCAACTACAAAGCTTATTTATTTATTTATCTATTTATTTATTTGGAGGATGAGATGGGGTCTCCCTGTAGCTCCAGCTGGCCTGAATCTCTCTGTGTAGACCACTGAGGTCTCCATCTCACAGATATCCTGCCTGCCTCGGTCTCCTGAGTGCTGGGATCAAAGGTACATGCCTCCATGCCAGGCTCAGACAGGATCCTTAGAGCACTGTCGTGGGAGCTCTTGACATATCTCAGGCTCAGCTCACTAGCTTCAGATTCTGCATACATTCAACTTTATAAGTCAATGCCAAAATGTTTCGGTTAGTGTCTCTAATCCACCCTCATCACACATTCCGTTTTTTTTTTTTTTCCTGCTTAAGCTAGTTTGAGTGGGTTTCTATTGCTTTCGATCAAAGTGAATTTTCAGCTGCCTAAGCCATCAAACATGACTTTGGGGTGACAGCCCTTGCTGTGATATTCCTCCTGAGAGATCCCCACCCCAGCAGCCGTCACCTGCTGTGCTTTTTCCTAAATGCACGTGGAAATTTGTCAGGTGAACAGTATCAAAAGGCAGGACCTCTAGCCTGGTGTGGTGGCACATGCCTTTAATCCTAGCACTTGGGAGGCAGAGGCAGGCAGATCTTTGTGAGTTCAAGGTCAGCCTGGTCTACAGTGTGAGTTCCAGGACAGCTGGGGCTACAGGGAGACCCTGTCTTGAAAAGACCAAAATAATAAAAATAAAAAGGTAGGACTTCTAAGGGGCGTTGAGGTCATGAGAGTATCACCTTCATGAATGGCCAGTGAGAGAGGACTGGTTTTCCCACAAGTCCCAGCTAAGATGATGAGCAAGGCCAGAGAGTCCTTGTGCACCTGTGAGGCTGCCCTGTGCTGTTATTGGAAAGGACTAAGGTCATTGAGGGGCACACACCTGTATTCCTGACATTTCAGATGCTGAGGCAGGAAGGTCAGAAGTCCAAGACCAGCCTTGACTACTTCATGAGTTTGAGTGAGATCTCATGAGGGAGAGGCTTGGAGATGACTTAGTGGGTAAAGTGCTCATTGCACTACCATAAGTGCTTGAGTTAAAAGCCGAGAATGGTGGCAAGCCCTGTACCCCCAGTGTTGGCCGTGGGAGAATCAGACACAGGCAGCCTGAAGACCATTGGGCACTAGTCTAGCCAAATGGTGAGCTCTGGGTTCAGTGAGAGACCATGTCTCAAAAAATACAGTGGAGGAGGCTGGAGAGATGCGTAAGAGCACTGGCTGATCTTGCAGAGAACTTGGGTTCAATTCCCAGCACCCAAGTAGTGAATAACAACCATCAGTAACTCCAGTTCCAGGGGATGCAACACCCTCTTCTGATCTCTGTGAGCACTGCATGACACAGGCATACACATAAAATAAAATAATAATATAAAATACTTAAGAACATAAGGTGGCTGGGGCTGGAGAGTTGGCTCAGTGGTTAAGAGCACTGATTGCTCTTACAGAGGACACGGTTCAATTTCCAGCACCCATATGGCAGCTAACAACCATCAATAACTCTAGTTCCAAGGAATCTAATGCCATCTTCTGCCCTCCACAGGCATTGCATGACATGGGTGCACTCACATACATGCAGGCAATATACTCATACACATGAAATAATAATAATAAATAAAACATAAAAAATAAGGGAAAGAAGGATTGGCAAAGACACCCACCATTGATTTCAGACCAACACACACACACACACACACACACACACACACACACACACACAACTAAACAAATAACTGGAAGAAAAAAAAAAGTAAAGAGCGACTGGGGAAGACACTTAAAGTTGACCTCAAGTCTCTACATATTCATGCATAGGAAAAGTGTACCTGCACACACATGTTCCCACACGCACGCACACACACACACACACAAACACACGCACGCACACACAAGCAATGCCCAAACATACATATATACACACAGATGCAAAATGCCCCCAACAAGTGCATATACACACACCTCATACATATAATAAAAAGAAAGAAAGAAAGAAAGAAAGAAAGAAAGAAAGAAAGAAAGAAAGAAAGAAAGAAAGAAAGAAAAAATAAGGTTGGCGCTGGAAAGATGGCTCAGCAGTTAAGTGCACTGGCTGCTCTTGCAGAGGATCTGGGTTCAGGTCCCACCACCCACATGGCGGCTAACAACTGTCTATAACTCCAGTTCCAGGGGATCCAATATCCTCCTCTGGCCTCCATGGATATTGTACATACATGACAGAGTTACATACATGCTAGAAAAACACTCATACATATAAAATAAAAATAATGGAGTTGAAAGTGTAGCTCAGCAGTATAGGGTCTGCTTAGTATGCCTGAGGCCCACGCTTCCATCCCGAGAACCACACCAAAACCCAGAGCAAACCCCCAAAATGTGCCTGTTGGTGCACACCTGTAATCCCAGCTACTCAGGAGGCTGAAGCAGGAGGATTGCAAATTCAAGGCCAACCTGCGTACAAAATGAGTTCAAGGCCAGCCTAGGCAGCTTAGTGAGACCTTGTTTCAAACCGCAAAGTGAAGAAGGCTGGAGAGATAGCTCAGCAGTTAAGAGCACTGTCTGGTCCTGCAGAGGACCTGTGTTCAATTCCCAGCACCCACATGGCAGCTAACAACCATTCATAATTCCAGTTCCAGGGAATCTGATGCCCTCTTCTGACCTCCATGGACATTGCATGACATTCATGCAGGCAATACACTTGTACACATAAAAAGCAAATATTTAAAAAAATGTAAAGTGAGCCAGGTGTGGTGGCGCACCCCTTTAGTCCCAGCACTCAGGAGGCAGAGGCAGGTGGATCTCTGTGAGTTCAAGGCCAGCCTGGTCTACATAACAAGTTCCAGGACATTTGGGGCTACAGGGAGACCCTGTCTCGAAATCACCCCCCCAAAAAGTTTAAAGCTAAAATACATTAATATATGTATACATACATATATACACATATATTTTCACACACATACAATATATATTGTATATATTTATATATATAAACAGTGTCTCATGTATCCCAGGCTGGCTTCCAACCTCCTTTGTACCTAAAGCTGACTTTGAATTCCAGATTCTTTCTGCCTCTGTATGCCAAGTGTTGGGATTAGAGATGTGCACCACCACACCCGGCTCAGAATAAACTTGTTAAGAAGAAAAACAGCCTGTGCTTATGTTAGAGAGCAAAGAGGAGTTCAGGTTCCAGATAGAATTAAATCACTAATCAGTTGACCTTGGAATACAAGAAGCCCCTTGGGCTTTTTACTGCAGTCTAAAATTTCAGTTACGCTGGGCACGGTGGCGCATGCCTTTAATCCTAGCACTCAAGAGGCAGAGGCAGGCGTATCTTTGTGAGTTCAAGGCCAGCCTGGTCTACAGAGTGAGTTCCAGGACAGCTGGGGATACAGGGAAACCCTGTCTCGAAAAGACAAAAAAAATAAAATAAAATAAAATTTCAGTTACTTGTGGTTGGGGCTGGAGAGATGGCCTAGCGGTTAAGAGCACGGACTGCTCTTGCAGAGGATCAGGGTTCGATCCTCAGCACCCACATGGTGGCTGAGAACCATCTGTAACTCCAATTCCAGGCAAACTCCAGTTCCAGGGGAATCCGACACCCTCTTCTGACCTCTGCGGCCTTGCACGACAGGGGCGCACAGACCTACATGGAGACAGCATATTCATACACATAAATAAGTAAATAAAATTTTAAAAAAGGTTTAAAATTTCAGTTACTATGGTCAATCATGGTTTGAAAATATTAAATGGAAATTTTCAGAAAAATATTCATGTATTTTTGTAGACTTTTTGGATTTATTTTTTAATTTTTAAAAATTTATTATTTTTTATGTATGAGTATACTGTCTGCATGTAGGTTGGTGCACCCGTGTCATGCAAAGCCATGGAGGTCAGAAGAGGGCGTCAGATTCCCCTAGAATTTGAGTTAAAGATGGTTCTTAGCCGCCATGTGGGTGCTGGGAATGGAACCCAGGTCCTCCGCAAGAGCAGTCTGCTCTCTTAACCACTGAGCCATCTCTCCAGTCCTGGGTTTATTTTTTTTTTTATGTTGTGCATATGAGTGTTTTGCCTGCATGTATGTAAGTGTATCTGTGTGTGCAGTACCCTCAGAGGCCAGAAGATGGATTTCGTGGAACTGGATTTACAGATGATGGTTAGTCACCATGTGGATGCTGAGACCTGAATCCTGGTCCTCTCCAAAAGCAGCCAATGCCCTTAACCAGAAAGAGATCTCTCTAGCCTCCCAATTGATACATTTTATTTATTTTGGCCTCCTTCCACTTACTTGGGGAGGAATGTGTCTGAGCATGCAGATGTGTATTGCTAGTCTTCTGTCATACCTCTATGAAGCCCAGGCCTTTATGTAGACTAGGCAAACCATCTACTACTGAGCCATGTCCCCCACCCAGCCCCTCACTGGGGGATTCTAGGCAGGTGCTCTACCACTGAGCCACACCCAGCCCTCACTGGGGGATTCTAGGCAGGTGTTCCACCACTGAACCACACCTCCAGCCCCTCACTGGGGGATTCTAGGCAGGTGTCTACCACTGAGCCATGCCTCCAGCCCCTCACTGGGGGATTCTAGGCAGGTGTCTACCACTGAACTAGTTTACCCCCAGTCTGTTTATTTAATTTTTTTCTGGAGCTGGGGGGCAGTATCCAGAGCCTTGCATGTGCTAGGCAATCTGTGAGCTACATCCCAGCCCAATTATGTTTGAAATTCCACCTCATTCTGAGTAGCAGGATTAAATCTTATGTCATCCTGCTCTATCTTGTATGCATCCCTAGGGTCCCCTGTGGCCACTGTATCCACATGTGTAGGCTCCCTGCCTGTTGACCACTTAGCAGCCAGCCTGGATCAGGGCCAGTATCTGATTAACCTTTATTTCACTTAATCAGCACCTCAGGGCATAAGAGGATCAGCGTTGGCAGCTCAGACCTGCCAGAGGGAAGCCACGAACTGGGAAAAGGGCAAAGTTCTCCGTTTAAGAAGAAAGAGGGAGGTCCTTGCTGCAGCAGCTAAGGTTGACTCAAAATGAGCTTTTGTCTGTGGAATTGGGAGGGAGGAAAAGAAAACTCACACTAGTTTCGCTATGATGCCTCGAACTGCGGGAGCTCCAGCCACAGCGTGTAATGCTCCTTTAGTTAAACTGGGCTGAAGAGATGGCTCAGTTGATAAAGGGAGTGCTTGCTAGCCTAAGGACCCGAGTTCGGATCCCCAGCATCCATGTGAAAAGCTGGGTGTAGCGCCAGGTGGTTTCAACCACCTGTAACTGCAGCTCTGGGGGAACCAATACCCTTGTCCTAGTCAGCTTTGCTAGTGCTGTAATAAAAAAACACTGACCAAAACCGACCTGGAGAGGAAAGGGCTTATTTTATCTTACATCTCCTAGGTCACAGCTCATCACTGAGGGAATCAGGGCTGGAACCTGGAGGCAGGAGCTGAAGCACAGACCACGGAGGAACACTGCTTACTGGCTTGTTTATTGGGCCTGTGCTCAGCCTGCTTTCTTTTTTTTTTTTATAAAGATTTTTATTTATTTCTGTACTGTCTGCATGCAGGCTTGTGCACCCGTGTTGTGCAATGCCGCAGAGGTCAGAAGAGGGTGTCGGATTCCGCTGGAACTGGAGTTCTCCTGGAATTGGAGTTTCAGATGGTTCTCAGCTGCCATGTGGGTGCTGGGGATCGAACCCGGGTCTTCTGTAAGAGCGGTTGGCGCTCTTAACCACTAGGCCATCTCTCCAGCCCCAGCCTGCTTTCTTATACATCACAGGACCACCTCCCCAGGGTGACACCAGCCACCGTGGGCTGGGTCCTTCCATATCACTCAACAATCAAGAAAATGCCCCAAAGACAAGGCCACAGGCCAGTCCAATGGAGGCAATTTCTCATTTGAGGTTCACACTACCTGGGTGAACCTAAGTGTGTCAGGTTGACCACTGAAGCTATCCAGCTCAGTCCTCTTCTGGCAGCTGCACACAGAAGCACATACATCCACACAAAAAACATACATACAAATAAATAAATAAATAAATAAATAAATGACTGGAGAGATGGTTCAGTGGTTAAGAGCACTGGCTGCTCTAGTAGAAGACGCAGGTTTGATTCCCAGCACCCACATGGCAGCTAACAACCTCCCATAACTCCAGCTCCAAGGGATCCAATGCCCTCTTCTGACCTCTGTGGGTACTGCATGACATGTGGGCAATACACTCTTACACACAAAATAACAAATAAAATATTTAAATATATAACAAATAAATAAAAATCTTTTTAAATTTTATTTTATTTTATTTATTTATGTGTATGAATGTACTGTCTGCATGTAGGTTTGTGCACCCATGTCGTGCAATGCCGCGGGGGTCAGAAGAGGGCATCGGATTCCCCTGGAACTGGAGATCTCCTGGAATTGGAGTTACAGACGGTTCTCAGCTGCCATGTGGGTGCTGGGGATCGAACCCGGGTCCTCTGCAAGAGCAGTTGGCGCTCTCAACCGCTAAGCCATCTCTCCAGCCCCAATAAAAATCTTTTTTAAAAAATATGGGTTTGCGAGTCTGGAGAGATAGCCTAGCAGTTGAGAGCACCGACTGCTCTTGCAGAGGCCCCGGGTTCGATCCCCAGCACCCACATGGCGGCTGAAAACCGTCTGTAACTCCAATTCCAGGAGATCTCCAGCTCCAGGGGAATCCGATGCCCTCTTCTGACCCCCGCGGCATTGCACGACACAGGTGCACAAACTTGCATGCAGACAGTACATTCATACACATACAAAAATAAATTTAAAAAATTTTAAAAATATGGGTTTGCTGGGCTGTAATTCCATTTCTGGAGATACAGAGGCGGCGGCTGCCCTGAAGCTTACAGACCAGCCAGGCTAGTTGAATTGGTAAACTCCAGCTTCAATGAGAAACTGTCTAAAAAAATAGGCGGAGAGCCAGGGAGATGGCTCAGTGGGTAAAAATACTGGCTGTACCCACGTGAATAAGATGGATGCAGTGGTGCACATCTGTAATCCCAGCACACCTACAGCAAATCGGGAGACAGAGATGGAATCAGCCAGAAGCCTGAGTACGTGAAGTAGCATCAGAAACAAGAGAGCCCGCATGGCAGAATATGAACTATGACTTCCAAATTTGTCCTCTGGCTTGCACATGCATGCTGTGGTGAACACACACACACACACACACACATTAATTAATTAAAATTTAAAAAATAATAAAATGGAAAATGACTAAAGAAGACACCAACATAAGCCTCTGTCACTCACATGTGAATTCACACTAACCTGCAAACATATTTGCACACACATAAACACACACTGTACCACACACACACACACACACACACACACACACACACGCATGCATGAAAAAAAATCTCTTATTTGAAACACAACCCAAATAAAGTTTGGTTTGTATGTATTAAAAAGAAAAAGATTGGGGCTGGAGAGATGGCCTACCCGTTAAGAGCGCCGACTGCTCTTGCAGAGGACCCGGGTTCGATCCCCAGCACCCACATGGCGGCTGAGAACCGTCTGAAACTCCAATTCCAGGAGAACTCCAGTTCCAGGGGAATCCGACACCCTCTTCTGACCTCTGCGGCATTACACAACACGGGTGCACAGACTTGCATGCAGACAGTACATTCATACACATACAGAAATAAATAAAATAAAATTTAAAAAAAGAAAGAAAAAAGAAAAAGATCGGGGCTGGAGAGATGGCTCAACGGTTAAGAGCGCTGACTGCTCTTGCAGAGGACCTGGGTTCGATCCCCAGCACCCATATGGCGGCTGAGAACCATCTTTGACTCCAGTTCCAGGGGAATCTGACACCCTCTTCTGACCTCTGAGGCATTGCACGACAGGGGGTGCACAGACCTGCATGCAGACAGTACATTCATACACATAAAAAATAAATAAAAAGAAAAAAGAAGGGGCTGGAGAGATAGCCTAGCGGTTAAGAGCACCGACGCTCTTACAGAGGACCCGGGTTCGATCCCCAGCGCCCACATGGCGGCTAAGAACCGTCTGTAACTCCAATTCCAGGAGAACTCCAGTTCCAGGGGAATCCGAGACCCTCTTCTGACCTCCGCGGCATTGCACGACACGGGTGCACAGACCT
>VZQC01012905.1:1934197-1944390 GCA_009823505.1 Rhizomys pruinosus
ATTAAGGTCAATGGAAAACTCTAACAACCCAAACCAGACAGGACAATAAATGGCCCAGACCCTTCAGGGATGAAGGTATGGGTCACTCCTCCAGGGAAAGAGCCAAGACCTGCAGAGGTGCTTGCCGATGGTGGAGGAAATACAGAATGGGTCGTAGAAGAAGGTAGTCATAAATATCAGCTGAGGCCATGGGACCAGTTGCAGAAACGTAGATTATAATAGATATTAACTTTTGTCCTATTTGGTTAAGAATGTGCTTGTTCATATATATATGTATATTAAGTGGATACTTGTGTTGTTCCCTTTTGAATGTGCAACTGAGATATGTGTTAAGTGTTGTCATATTTAGGTTATTAGATACTGAAAGACTAAGTTCTCCTCAAGGACATTACCACCTACTCTAAGATATAATGCTTTGCTATTGCACATGAGATACTTATAACAGGTTAGGTGGAATTATGACCCTGCCATTGTTTGCAATTGACATTAAAGCATAACATAAGGAGAGGCTATTTATTGGGTGTCAAGTTGACAAGGGGTGGACTTGTGATGGTTAATCCTGGGTGTCAACTTGATTGGACTAAGGAATAAATAAGAGAAAAAGGGTCTTCTGATTGGACCACCTCAACCCAGATGGCTCACCCCAAATGTGGGCGTTACCTTCTGCCGGCAGGCAGTATTTAAGGCCATGGCAGAGGGAGCTGGTCCCTTTTTTCTCCTGCGGCTTGCCTCTCTCATCTGGTGAGTTTGTCTTGCTGTTGTGATCAACCTTTCGGATCCCAGCGTGTACTGAGACCGGCAGATCTCCTGGAATCCATTCGGGCCTTCAGCACTAGATTGGGACTACTGAGACATCCAGTCTT
Source organism: Rhizomys pruinosus (assembly GCA_009823505.1). Lineage (NCBI taxonomy): Eukaryota > Metazoa > Chordata > Mammalia > Rodentia > Spalacidae > Rhizomys > Rhizomys pruinosus. Next base: position 1,935,061 of record VZQC01012905.1, read on the forward strand.
GTGGACTGAGCAGTTCCCTGGATTCTCAGCCTTTCCAGTGTGGTGCAGCTACTGTTGGACTCCTTGAACTCTGTCGCGTGAGCAAATCAATAAATTGTATATAGCTATATATTCGTCCTGTTGCTTCTGTTTCTTTAGAGAACCCTGACTAATACAACTCTGTAGCCCAGGCTGGCCTGGAACTCTTACTCCTCCCACCTCAGTCTCTCTGTGTTGCATTTATAGATGTGTGTGGGGTCCACAAGCCAGTGTGTATGTGTGCTCAGAAGACCCACGATGTCCTATCTCCAACTTATTCCCAAGAGTCAGGGTCTCACTGAATCAGGAGAGAGGCTGTCAGCCAGCAAGCCTAGTGATCTCCTGTCCTGGGAGATCTGTGGGGTAGCCTCCACAGGTTACAGGGGTACACAGCCACATTAGGCTTTTCACGTGGGTGCTGGGGATTTGAACTCGGGTCCTTATGCATGCACAGCAAGTGCTTACTCACTGAACCACCTCTGTACTACCACTTTTTCAATTTTAAAAAGAGATTTACTGGGGTGGGAGAGATGGCTCAGAGGTTAAGAGAGCCGACTGCTCTTGCAGAGGATCCGGGTTCGATTCCCAGCACCCACATGGCGGCTAAGAACTGTCTTTAACTCCAGTTCCAGGGGAATCCGACACCCTCTTCTGACCTCCGCAGCATTGCACGACATGGGTGCACAAACCTACATGAAGACACTACAGTCATACACATAAAATTTTTTTTTTAAAAAGAGATTTACTTTTATTTCTGCTGGGGGTGGTGGTCCAGGCCTTTAATCCCAGCACTAGGGAGGCAGAGGCAGGTGGATCTCTGTGAGTTCAAGGCCAGCCTGGTCTACATAGCGAGTTCCAGGCCAGCTGGGGCTACAGGGAGACCCTGCTGAGAAAGAGAGAGAGAGAGAGAGAGAGAGAGAGAGAGAGAGAGAGAGACTGTTATTTTTAATCCTGTCTATTCGTGTGTGTGTGTGTGTGTGTGTGTGTGTGTGTGTGTGTGTACGCGCTCGTGTGTGTAGTTATGTATGCTCAAGTGCTGTACCGGTAGAAGTCAGTGCAGAGTGTCAGATCCGCTGGAGCTGGAATTACAGGCAGTTGTGAACCACCCAACATGAGTGCTGGAACTGAACCCGGGTCCTCTGCAAGAGCAGAAGGTGCTCTTAACCACTGAGCCATCTCTCCAGCCCCGTCCCCTTCACTTTCTTAAAGAAAGCCAAACTCCAAGGTGTTAGGGTTTTATGCAACTATGTTTCCACCTGTGTATTATTCAGTGCTGTGCGTTTTCCCACACCGGGTAGGACAGGCTCCTGCTCCCAAGGCTGGAGGCGGCTCCTCTTTCCTTCCTTATCTCACAGCTTCTCCCTTCCCATGGGTCAGATGCATAAGTAGACAGCAGGTGGCTGGCATCCAGTGTCACCATGCCCCTGCTGTGCCAGCTGCTGCTAGCCTTGGCGCTGGTGGCGGTCCCCGGCGCCCAAGCCACCTGCCCTGTCCCCGCGGACCTGAAGAGCACAGACGGCACGCGCACGTGTGCCAAACTCTATGACAAGAGCGACGCATACTACGATAGTTGCTGTCAGGGAGCCGTGCTGTCTGTGGAGCCTGGCGCAGACCTGCCCTACCTGCCCTCGAACTGGGCCAACACAGCGTCCTCTCTGGTGGTGGGACAGCGCTGCGAGCTCACTGCCTGGCAAGGCCGGTAAGACACGCAAGTTCTCAGCCGGCAGCTACCCCCGTCTGGAAGAGTACCGCAAGGGCATCTTCGGGGATTGGTCCAACGCCATCTCTGGCCTCTACTGCAAGTGAGTTGGTGATGCACGGCTCCAAACTCCCTCCCAGGCCCATCACCCAAGCCCAGAGACATCTGCCTCACTAGGAAAGGAGAGGGTTATCCTAGAAGCGATTCCCTGGGGACCTGTCTCTAAGTGTACCCCTTGATCATCCCTCCTCCACCCCACCCTGTAGCTTGTCCTGAGACAAGTTCTGGGTTCCCCAGGCTGGGAAGCTGACACCCCTATTCCCGCCCTGCTCTCCTTTCCATTCTGGAAGCCCACTCTCCTTTTCAGCAGTCTCCCTTGATCAGGCCTTCCAGGGGGGCTGCCTGGCCTGGGAAGGGGAAGCTTATTGGCTCCTCATTTGGGGAACTCCTAGATCCTAAGCCAGTCTCCTCGCCCACCCAAGATCATTGCATTTGAAAGCCCGCAGACTCAATGCTCAAACTTTCTAATCCATAAGACCAGGGTTCATGCATCCCCAAGCCCTCAGACCCCAACTACCCTCCAAGCCAGCACCAGGTACTGCCTCCCCGGCAAAAATACCCAGTCCCTAGCCGGGCGTGGTGGCGCACGCCTTTAATCCTAGCACTTGGGAGGCAGAGGCAGGTGGATCTTTGTGAGTTCAAGGCCAGCCTGGTCTACAGAGTGAGTTCCAGGACAGCTGGGGCTACAGAGAGACCCTGTCTCAAAAAGACCAAAAAAACAAAAAACAAACAAACAAAAAACCCCAGCCCCAATCTCTCTGAACCTTGAGCCTTGAACTCCATGCTCTTCAGACCTCCCCGCTGGGATCTCTGGCGCTCCTAGTGGGAATTCTTATTTCTGTTACAGATGCAACTAATGTTTGAGGGTCTGTCATCTCCAGCCCCAAACTGTGCTGAGCCCAGCCCAGCCTGTCCCTGAGGGATGACGGCCACAGGAGGAGTGAGCAGGCTGCTGCCACCTCACATTCCCTGTAATACAGCCTTGAGAAGTTACCTCTGTCTGCCATCTGCTTGTATTTGAGACCCAAGTCCACACAGGATGGGATGAAATGGGATGGGACGGGATGGGACGGGACGGGATGGCATGGGATGGCATGGGATGGGATAGGATGTAGTGGGAGAGAGCAGTGTCATCAGACTATACTGGGAACACAGCCATAGACTCTGACCTGAGGTTAGCTTTAGTGGTGTCTTTGTGCACCTGCTGGGACATGGGAGGGAAGTGCCAGGGGCTGGCTAGATCTTCAAATGCTTCTTTTACTCTTTGGCCATTTGACCGGAATGACAGGAGTCTTTCTAGAATTTTGTCCCAGGCTAGGGTCAGGGTCTGTTGAATGATGCGCTAGTCTTCCTTTTTTTTTTTTTTTTTTTTTTTTGTTACTGTTGCTATTTTGAGACAAGGTCTCCCTATAGCCCTAGCTGGCCTGGAACTCACTATGTAGACCAGGCTGGCTTTGAACCCAGAGATCTGCCTCCCTCTGCCTCCTGAGTGCTGGGATTAAAGGCATGCACTGCCATGCCCAGCTTTTTATCTGTTTTTTTAAAAGCAGCTTTTTAAATTTTTATTTATTTTTGTATGTGTATGAATGTACTGTCTGCATGTAGGTTTGTGCACCCCTGTTGTGCAATGCCGCAGAGGTCAGAAGAGGGTCACGGATTCCCCGGGAACTGGAGTTCTCCTGGAATTGGAGTTATAGACAGTTCTTAGCCGCCATGTGGGTGTTGGGGATCGAACCAAGGTCCTCTGCAACAGCAGTCGGTGCTCTTAACCGCTAGGCTATCTCTCCAGCCCATTTTTTTAAGACACCAAGGATGGAACCCAGGGCCTTGCAGATGCTGGGCAGGTGCTCTACCACTGAGCCACACCCCAGCCCCTCACTGGGGGATTCTAGGCAGGTGCTCTACCACTTGACTCTTTGTGTTGTTAATCATGTAAAACACCCCCCTCTTGGCATGGGAAAGACATTTTAATTTGGATTTATATGTTTCTGTATATGTAACCTTTGCTTCACCCCTGCCCCAGGAATGAGGCCTCTTAATTGTTACCTGACTTTGGGGAGTCTGGGGATGCTGGAGACACAGGGTCTTGAGGGGTGAGATGTGGAGACAGCAGGAATGGACACTGGGATGGGTTGGAGCCAGGGCAGGAGTGTGGGGGAGATTCTGAAAGTTAAGAAGGAAGTTAGAACACTTCAAAGGCATATGAGCCAGGATATAAAAAAAGATCAGAAGTTAGGGGCTTGTGAGATGGCTCAGTGGGTAAAGGTGCTTGCTGCCAAGACTGATGACCCGAGTTTGATTCCCGGGACCTGCATGGTAGAAGAAAAAAATCAAAGGTCAAGCTGGGCCTGATGGTACAGACCTGTAATTCCAGCTACTCAGGAGGCTAAGGCAGAGGACCTGAGCGTTCAAATCCAGCCTGGGCCACTTAGCTAGACCTGTCTCAAATTGTAACTAAGTAAAAATAGTTCAATGATAGAGTACTTGTTTACAGTCCATGCAAGACCTGGGTTCAGTTCCTGGCACTGAGGAAGGAAGGAAGGAAGGAAGGAAGGAAGGAAGGAAGGAAGGAAGGAAGGAAGGAAGGAAGGAAGGAAGGAGAGAAAGAATGAAAGAAAAGAAAGAAAGAAAGAAAGAGAGAGAGAGAGAAAGGAGTTCGAAGTTGAGATAAAGGTCAAAGGTCAATGGGGTCACGAAGGCGCTGGAGGGACTGTGGGTATAAACTGAGGAACGTTCTAAGGACCAAAGACCAGGGCAGCACTTTGAGGACCTGAGCTTACTCAGAGTCCTGCTGGGCAGGTTTATTGAGCACCTCTATGTGACAAACACTGGGTTTGCAAGGAGTGGTCCTGGCCCGGAGCCACATACCCAGGGATGTGTGGAGATGTCGAAGGAGACCCCAGGGGCCAGGAATACTGAAGACCTGGGAAGAGAGAAGCAATCACGAGGGACCTGGGGGTGGGGAAGGGAGAAAGGTTGGGCCAGCGTGGAGTGAAGGAAATGGATCAGAGGAGGTGCTGAAGGCCAGGGAGGTCGGGAAGGATCAGGCCGTGCTAAGGAAAGACAGACAGACAGACAGGCTGAGGGGCCAGGAAGTGCTAAGCATGGGGAAAGCATGAAGAGCTCAGGGGTGACACACACGAGGGACTTCCACGGGATCTGGGGGTGAGGGTGGGTCTGAGACCCCCCTCCTGGTCAGTGGTCACTCCCGGAGCTGCACAGACACGGAGGAGTCGGTGACCCTTGTCCGCCGCAGGCCCCCAGGCTCCATGCGGTTCTTAGCCTTATGTTGAAAATGGACGAAGCGCACACCAGAGCCATACTGGCGGAACACATGAGACACCTGTGGAGGGCCGGGGTTAGGAAGAAAGCCTCACAGGGCCCCACAGGGCCCCACAGGGCCTCACAGCCCACTGTTCTCCCTCCTCCTCCCCCTCCTCCTCCTCCTCCTCCTCCTCCTCCTCCTCCATCCTCCATCCTCCCTCCTTCCTCCTTCCTCCCAAGGTCTTGGGAAAAGAACACCTGTGTGGTTATGGGCCTGGCAAGGCATCTCACCTGCATCCAGCGGCCAGGGGGGCCTCTCCCATTGGTCCGGGGGGCCACATGGTGCTGGGCAATGACGGTGCGACGGTCAGCGGCCAGCAGCCAGACATGCAGCTCATAGACACACTGGTCCAGGCGGCTGTCCTCAAACCTGGAGGAGGGTCAGGCCTTCACTGTCATGGCAGGGCTGGGATGGGGAGCACAGAGCACTGGACAAATTCATGTGCCGCAGTGGGGGGGGGGGGGGGGCGGGGAAGGCTTACTGGGGGAGTTGTAATGTCCCTTTAAGGAGAGGATTCGGGCTGGGGAGATGGCCTAGTGGTTAAGAGCGCCAACTGCTCTTGCAGAGGACCCGGGTTCGATCCCCAGCACCCACATGGTGGCTGAGAACCATCTTTAACTCTAGTTCCAGGGGAATTTGACACCTTCTTCTGACCTCCACGGCATTGAACGACACGGGTGCACAGACCTACATGCATGCGGACAGTACATTCATACACATAAAAAACAAATAAAATTTAAAAAAAAAAAAAGAAGAGAATTCATGCTAGGCGTGGTGGCGCACGCCTTTAATCCGTGCAGTGGCAGGCAAATCTCTGGGAGCCTTTAATCCCTGCAGAGGCAGGCGGATCTCTGGGAGCCTTTAATCCCTGCAGAGGCAGGTGGATCTCTGGGAGTTCAAGGCCAGCCTGGTCCACATAGTGAGTTCCAGGACAGCTGTGGCTACAGGAAGACCCTGTCTCAAAAAGACCAGAGAGAGAGAAAGAGAGAGAGAGAGAGAGAGAGAGAATGATTCACAGAGCAGAGGGGGAACGGTTATCAGAGGATGAAGGAATAGCCTGGCCCAGACCAGAGAGGGATTCCGCCGAGTTGACACCAGAAAGAGGCAGATTGTGAGGGTCAGAGGAGGGCAGGACCAGGTGGGGCCACACTGCACTGCCAGGAGGTGTTGGTGAGGGGCTCAGGGCCCTGCGGAGGAGGGGAGGCCTGAGCTCTGGGGATCCCTGGGTGGTAAAGTTCAGGCAGCCACATGGGGGAACACACCAGTCCATGACAGTGATGTCTGGCTGCTCGTCATCCAGCAGCTCCTCCCACAACTTCTTGGCCAGTAGGTTCACACACTGTTCCTTTACAGTCCAGCTGTGAAGAAATGATGGAGGAGATGGAGAGCTGGCAACCCCACAATCCCGGGTCTCCCAGGGAGCAGGAGACCTGGTCATAGGGCTCTGGTGACAGCAGGAGACACCCCCCCACACACACACACGCATGAGCACTGGACAGTTGGGCTTCCAGGAGGTCCTGGAGGGCAATGCACTCAAGCCCTCTGCACCAGATGAGGAGACTGACCCTTGAGATGGCAATTGCTAGCCAGGCCTGGAATCCCAGCTACTCTGGTGGCTGGGTTAGAGGAGTGGAAGTTCAGGCCAGCCTGGGCTACAGAGGGAGGTCAAGGCGAAGCTGGGCAATTTACTCAGACCCTGTCTCAAAATAAAAGAAAAAAAGAGGTCTGGAAATACAGTGCAGTGGCAGAGCCCTGCCTAGAATCCCCCAGTGAGGGGCAGGGGTGTAGCTCAGTGGTAGAGCACCTGCCTAGAATCCCCCAGTGAGGGGCTGGGGGTGTGGCTCAGTGGTAGATTACCTGCCTAGAATCCCCCAGTGAGGGGCTGGGGTGTGGCTCAGTGGCAGAGCACCTGCCTAGAATCCCCCAGTGAGGGGCTGGGGGTGTGGCTCAGTGGTAGAGCACCTGCCCAGAATCCTCCAGTGAGGGGCTGGGTCTTAACTCGGTCCTAGGAACTTGTGCATCTAGGAGAGGCTTTAAGTTCAAAATGAAACCTAAGGGGCTGGAGAGATGGCTCAGCAGTTAAGAGCACCCACTGCTCTTGCAGAGGATCCGGGATCGATTTCCAGCACCCATATGGCGGCTAAGAACCGTCTTTAACTCCAGTTCCAGGGGAATCTGATGCCCTCTTCTGACCTCTGCGGCATTGCACGACATGGGTGCACAAACCTACATGCAGACAGTACACTCATACACATAAAAAATAATAAAAAAAATTTTAAAATGAAACCTAAAACAAAGAAGGGGCTTGACTGTGAGTCTCTGAATCACTCCTTCAGCCACAGTGTAGCTCAAGAGTGGGGTGAACAGAGGACCTCAGGTGGCCTGAGGTGACTCACATTCCCATTGATAAAGGATGAGACTAAGATACCTAGCTGTTGTTTATTAAGCACCTACTGTGTGCAGGCCGGACTTCATGGGAGCCTATGCTGCATGTTTTGCAAGCATTCCCTTATGACTAACAACCCTGTTACTAGAGCACGAAGAAGGGACCTAGAGATGCCAAGTGGAGGCACCAAGGCGGCAAGAAGGCACAGTTCCTCCCCTCTACCTGCCCCCCCCAGCACCCTCCCCTCCAGCCCTGTGGCAACTCACCTGAAGGGTCCCTGGAGGGGCTCGGTTGTAATGTACCATCCGTGGAAATTACCTGGCCAGTGGGACGAACAGAAAGAAGCGTGAGAACATGGTTCCTTCTGAACCACCACCCTCCTTAGCAGAGCCCCCAGCACTTACCCAGGGCCTTCAAGGGTTTCTGGGTGGGACCGGTAGGGGGCGCTGGCTGGTAGATATTAATCCCTGAAACAGACAAGGAAACGGGGTCTCAGGCCAGTGCCCCCAAACATCTTTCCTTTGTACCCTTTGGACTATACTAGATGGTCAGGAGTCTGAGCCAGCCTAGCAGAGACTTGGTGAGTCAGGGCCTGGGCAGAAGGATGCTGCCGGTGGGCGGTTATGGTGCGTCCCTGAGAGGGATCTGGAGAAAGAAGCACAGGCCACGGGAGAAGAGCAGAAGAGCGAGGATGACACAGGCCCGGGCAGACCCGGGAGAGGCCGCGGGGACAGAGGTACAAGGACACGGCCAGGGCAGCAGGCGCGGCCGGCGAGTGGCCGTGGGCCGTGCGCACCTTCGGGGTTGGGCGAGCTGAGCAGGTTGCGGTAGAGCGGCCGCTCCAGGAACAGCAGCTGCCAGCTGAGGCTGGGGGGCAGCTCCAGCTTCCCGCTCAGGGGACCCCATTCTTCCACCAGCAGCTGCCGCGCTTCCACCTCGGACGGCGCCTCGGGCTGCGGGCGCTCGGGGGTCCCCGGGGACGCGGGCGAGCGCGGCGACGGCGACGGCGGCGGCGGCGGCGGGGACGGCTCCGCGGGGGGCTGCTCCTCCGAGTTCTGCCTGCCACCGAGCACACCTCCGTCCAGCACCTTCTCCATCCCTAAGATCTACACGAATGGGTCTCGGTCCTGCGGAATCCAGGTTAACTGGGGGTGGAGGGGCGGAGCCACCCGGAGTGTGTTTAAAGAGAGGGCGTGTAAAGGGAAGGATCCGAGCCCTGGGGCCCTCCTCCCTCGGGCCACAGCCTGGTTTCCCCCGGGTCCTCTTCTTCCTGACCCAGGGGTCAGACCCAGCCCTGTCTGTTTCCCACCCTCCTGCCCCAGTTTCCCCAGAGCCAGCTGAGGACCCAGCCTGGCCCTGGGTCAGTGGAGTGACACAGAGCTAATGTCAGGCTCTATGCTTTCTAATGAGGCCTCATTAAGGTTGGCCTGGTAGGACTGAGGGCAATTAAGGCCGACCCTCCTTCCTGACCCCATAAAGGCCTGGGGGAGGAAGGGGTTCAGCGTCAATCACATTCTCATCTCTCCTGGGACACACCTTAGGTGCCCAGTATTTATTTATTTATTTATTTATTATTTATTTATTATTTTTGTTTGGTCTTTCCAGACAAGGTCTCCCTGTAGCCCCTGCTGGCCTGACCCTTACTATGCAGACTAGGCTGGCCTCAATCTCATAGAGATCCACCTGCCTCTACCTCCTGAGTGCTGGGATTAAAAGTGTGTGCCACCACGCCTGGTTTTATATATTTTTATTTAAGCCAGGCATGGTGGCACAATGGTGAATTCAATATATATATATATATATATATATATATATATATATATATATATATATATATATATA
>VZQC01012905.1:1944565-1992990 GCA_009823505.1 Rhizomys pruinosus
GGGGTTTTGTTGGGATGTATTCCTTTGCCGGATTTTTTTTTGTTTTTTTTTTTTTTGGTCTGGAAAAGCAAAATGAAAAGAGCAGATGGAGGTGTGGAAGCAGAATGGGAGGTCTGGGGTGGGGAACCCCGACAGTCTAGAGGCCGTAGGCCCTGCCAGGGCTTTTCTGGGTGACTGCACCTCTCCCTGCCTCCTCCTTCAGAGGTCACACAGAGTTTGGAGAGAGGGATGGGGCCATGTTGGAGACAGGACATTGGGGTGTGAGGAACCTGTCAGACCAGATGCCCTTGGCCACTTCCTGCCTCACTTCCTGCCAGTGGCTGCCCCCCTCAACCTGGCTAAGTTAGCCCCGTCGAGGCCCTCGGCAGCAGAAGCTTCCAGGTCTCTGCCTGTCAGGAGTGCTCCTGGGACTCTGAAGGTCATCTCACTCCTAAGAGAGAGGAGTAGGCCCTGAGGATTGATGGGAAGTTACAGGAACAGCAAGGGTTGCAGCAGGACCTGGGGCCCGAAGCCTCCAGCCCTTGTCTCACCCGCAACAGCCCTGGGCAGCCTGTTATTGGCTTTTTGGGTTTTGTTGTTGGCTTTTAAGGTTTTGGGTTATTGTTGTTACTGCTTTGGGTTATTTTTGTTTTTATTTTATTTTATTTTATTTTTGTTTATTTGGTTTTTTTTGAGATAGGGTCTCCCTGTATCCCTAGCTGGCCTGGAACTCACTCTGTAGACCAGGCTGGCTGGCCTTGAACTCACTGGGATCTGCCTGCCTCTGCCTCCTAAGTGCTAGGATTATAAGCATGTATCACCACACCTAGCTCCAATTTAATTTTAAAAATTGTGTATGTGTGTGTGTATGTGTGTATATACACTCTGTGAGTGCAGTACCTTCAGAGGCAAGGAGGGGGCATCAGATCTCTTGGAGCTGGAGATACAGGTGGCTGTGAGCTGCCTGGTGTGGGTGCTGGGAACCAAACCTGGGTCCCCTGCAAGAGCAGCAAGTGTTCTTAACTGCTCAGCCAATTCTCCAGCCCTTTGTGGTGGTTGTTTTTGTTGTTGTTTTGAGAGAAGAGCTCATGTAGCCTAGGATGACCTCAAACTTGCTATGTAACCAAGGCTAGCCTAATGCTTAATTCCTACTTCGACTTCTGGAGTGCTGGGCTCACAGACGTGGGGCGTCACGCCCTGTGTGTGGTATTAGTACAGTTATTGCCTCGTTCCTGGACCAGGTCCTCACACTTCCTGGCCACATTCCCATCAGACTGCATTGCAGGTAGCCCAGCCCACACCCTAGTGACAGCATGTTACGCCCACTTTGTCAGAGAGGAAACTGAAGAAGCACAGAGAAGTCTAACGACTCACTGGAGGCTGCACAGCCGGGATGGAGCAAGTTGGATGGACTTCTGCTCCGTCACACATGTGTTACCCAAGGAACAGACTTAAATCAAGAAACACAGCCTGGGGCTCACAGAGACAGGCTGGATTTATTGATGTTCTTCAAATCATTCAACTTTAGAAGAATCCTACACAGAAGTAGGAGCCGATAAATAGAACTTCCATGTATAGCTCAGGGAACGAGGCAGGAGGCATGCCCTGAGATCCTCTGAGAGGGCTGGGAGGTTCCCAGGGCCCCAAGGGCAGTAGGAATCCTTGGGAAAACATCCCCCAGGTGTCATCCTGCTGCACCCCAGCGGGTTCCCAGAACACACTGGCCCACGGCACACCCATGACCATGGCACACCCATGACCACTGTGCACAATCCCACACCCTGCCCCAACTGCCCACCCGCTGGGGTGCTGCTGGCCAGATGGTCCTGCACGGTCATGGTGGGAGGGAAGGGGAGGCCTGGAAGGCCGGGGCGGAATCCAGAGCAGGGAGTGGGTGCAGCCTGCTGGGGACCTGCAGAGGCTTCCTTTGCTTTTAAAATTCATTTATTATTGGGGGCTGGAGAGATAGCCTAGCAGTTAAGAGCACCGGCTGCTCTTGCAGAAGACCTGGGTTCGATCCCCAGCACCCACATGGCGGCTGAGAACTGTCTGTAACTCCAATTCCGGGAGAACTCCAGATCCAGGGGAATCTGACACCCTCTTCGGACCTCTGCAGCATTGCACGACACAGGTGCACAGACCTGCATGCAGACAGTACATTCATACACATACAAAATAAAAATAAAAATAAAAATAAAATTCATTTACCCTTTCACAAGCTCAAGTTCCCTCTGCTATCCTCCCTCACCTCCTGGCTGAGACCCTCCATTTTCCCCAAATGTCCCTCTGCTACCTTCATGGTTTTTTTTTTAATTAATTAATTTATTTATTTATTATTTTTTATGTGTATGAGTGTACTGTCTGCATGTACCTTGATGCACCCGTGTCGTGCAATGCTGAGGAGGTAAGAAGAGGGCATCGGATTCCCCTGGAACTGGAGTCAAAGACGGTTCTCAGCCACCATGTGGATGGTGGGAATCAAACCCGGGTCCTCTGCAAGAGCAGTCGGTGCTCTTAACCGCTGAGCCATCTCTCTAGCCCATCCTTCATGGTTTTTGTTTTTCAAAGTCTTCCTTACAGGCTGGTCTCCAAGTCCCAATGAATCTGACTCAGCCTTTTGAGTCCTGGGATATCAATCAGGCTGATAAATGTACTGTGTTTTTCTTGTCTTGTGGTACTAGAGATGGAACCTAGGACTTTGAATGTTCAACAAGTGCTCTACCACTGAGCCACACCCAGCCCCTCCCTGGGGGATTCTAGGCAGGTGCTCTACCACTGAGCCACACCCCAGCCCCTCACTGGGGGATTCTAGGCAGGGGCTCTACCACTGAGCCACACCCCAGCCCCTCACTGGGGGATTCTAGGCAGGGGCTCTACCACTGAGCCACACCCCAGCTCCTCACTGGGGGATTCTAGGTGAGTGCTCTTCTGCTGTCCCCCTAGCCCCTTTTCACTTTGAGACAGAGTCTGGGTGCTGCTCAGGCTGGCCTCCTGCATGCAGTAGCAGGCCAGGCTGAACACCTGATTGCTATCCACTCCCAAGGTAACACTGTTGCTCTGGTCTGGGACTCCCCACTTAAGGGACCACTGTAGCCTAAGAAGCCCCGAGTTCCATCCCCAGTACCATAAGAACAAAACACAGGAATCACTTGACAGGAACAGAAGGCCGCCTGGACTCCTGTCCCCAACCTTGTGCTTTGGCGAAGGACATCCATCAGCAAAGCCCAGTGTCCGTCTCAGGCTGCCATTGCTTCACCCCAGCTCCTGCTCCAGGTGGACCCCACTGTTCTCTTTCCTGCACTCATAGTCCCTTTTTTTTTCTGATCTCCGGGCCTCTACCTTTCTGCCTACCTCAGGCCCTTTGCACCTCTTCCTGCCTACAAGGCTCCTTTGATGCTTCCTTGGCTGCCTGTAGCTTGACACCTCCTCGCCCTGTACACACCCTTCTTAATCTTTCCTGCCAACAAGACCTGTCCTGTAACTTGGTGCTGTTTTCTATCAGTAAACAGAAAGCATGCTGGGCCTTTCTGGCCCAGGCACGTGTTACCCACACCACTCTTCTGTACCACCACACCCTGTTCCTGTGTCTTGCACTCACAGCGATCTATGACAGTGTCTGAGTGCATGGCCCTGTGGGTCACCATCTGGCTCACCTTGCTAAAATGTGGGTCTCGCCAGGACAGGGCCTCTGCCAGCTCTGTTTATCGTTTGTCCCTAACATGGGCTGTGGCTCTGCTTCCTGGGCAAAGAGGACATGAGGGCCAGGAGCACAAGGAGGAAGACCCTGTCCAGTGGAGGATGACCCTGTCCAGCGGAGGAACCATGTCCCGCTGTCTGGAGTCCAGCTCTTGACTCTCGGCTGAAGAATAATACTAGCTTCAGCAGGTAGCCCGGCCTGGGTCCGGAGACTGCTGGACAGTGGGTGCCAGTGCTGGGATGAGGCCCAGATCCTCCTGGTGCAGGAGACAGGAGGGGAAGCCAGGCTGGCAGGGAAGAAAAGCAGGCTGGGTTGAGTACTGTTCGGTGAGGTGACAGGGTGTGATCTAGCTCTGCTCCACAGGGAGCGATAGAGCCATGTCCTCCAGCCCCTCACTGGGGGACTCTAGGCAGGGGCTCTACCACTGAGCCACACCCCAGCCCCTCACTGGGGGATTCGAGGCAGGGGCTCTATCACTGAGCCACACCCCAGCCCCTCACTGGGGGATTCTAGGCAGGGGCTCTACCACTGAGCCACACCCCAGCCCCTCACTGGGGGATTCTAGGCAGGGGCTCTATCACTGAGCCACACACCAGACCCTCACTGGGTGATTCCTAGGCAGGGCTCTAAATCACTGAGCCACCTCTCCAACACCTCACTGTGGATTTATAAGACAGGGGCTCTATCACTGAGCCACACCCCAGCCATCACGGGGGATTCTAGGCAGGGTCTCTACCACTGAGCACACCCCAGCCCTCACTGGGGATTCTAGGCAGGGGCTCTACCATTGAGCTGCAACTCAAGCCCTAGAGAGAGAGAGAGAGAAAGAGAGAGAGAATGTATGTGTGTGTTCCTCGGATGGAAGCGTATGCAATATACTTGCCATTGTTCATGTGAAGGTCAGAGAACGCCAGGTGACGGTCCTCACTGTCTTGTTTGACACAGGGTTCTTGTCCACTGCTGTGGCAGCCAGGCTTGCTGGTGTATCGGCATTCTTTTCTTTCTTTTCCTTTTTTTTTTTTTTTTTTTTTTTTTTTTACGGGCTTCTTTCTACTCCTCCCTTGCCTCCACCTTCTATCTGTAGCACTGGGAACACAGACACAAGCTACCACACCTGGTCTCATGTGGGTTTCGGGGATTTGAACTCAGGTCCTCACGCTCCTGTAGCAACTGCTTCTTCTTAAGCCATCTCCTCAACTATTTACTTCTTAACAATTTATTCATTTTAAGCCAGGTATGGTGGGATATGCCTTTAATCCCACTACTTAGCAGGTAGTGGAAAGTAGACCTCTGTGAGATCAAGGCCAGCCTGCTCTACATAGCAAGTTCCAGGAGAGTTGGGGCTACAGGAATAACTTGTCTAATAATAAGAATAATAAGAATAGGGCTGGAGGGATGGCCTAGAGGTTAAGAGCGCCGACTGCTCTTGCAGAGGACCTGGGTTTGATCCCCAGCACCCACATGGCGGCTGAGAACTGTCTATAACTCCAATTCCAGGAGAACTCCAGTTCCAGGGGAATCCAACACCCTCTTCTGACCTCCGCCGCATTGCACGACACGGGTACACAGACCTACATACAGACAGTACATTCATACAAATAAATAAATAAATAAATAAATAAATAAATAAATAGAATAAAAAAGAATAATAAGAATAGGAATTTTTAAATTATCTTAAAAAATGTTTTTGGTCATTTTGAGACAGGGGCTCCCTGTACTTCTAGCTAGCCTAGAACTCACTATGTAGACCAGGCTACCCTTTAACTCACAGAGATCCTCCTGCCTCTGCCTCCTGAGAGCTGGGATTACAGGCGTGTGCCACCCTGTATCCTGGTAAATTATTTTTATGTGTATGAATGTTTGCATGTATGCATGTATGTGTGAAACATTGATGCCTACAGAGGCCAAAAAAGGGCATCAGATCTCTTGGAAAGGTTAAGGACAGTTTTCAGCCACCATGTGGGTGCTGGGAATCAAACCTGGGTCCTCTACCAGGGCAGCCAGTGCTCTTTATCATTGAGCCCTCTCTCCAGCCCCTATCCATTACACTATTTTTTTTTTATTTCTGTATGTGTATGA
This sequence comes from Rhizomys pruinosus, assembly GCA_009823505.1. Lineage (NCBI taxonomy): Eukaryota > Metazoa > Chordata > Mammalia > Rodentia > Spalacidae > Rhizomys > Rhizomys pruinosus. The sequence continues at coordinate 1,950,321 of VZQC01012905.1, forward strand.
ATGTACTGTCTGCATGCACCCATGTCGTGCAATGCCGCGGAGGTCAGAAGAGGGTGTTGGATTCCCCTGGAACTGGAGTTCTCCTGGAACTGGAGTTACAGACGGTTCTCGGTTCTCGGCCGCCATGTGGGTGCTGGGGATCGAACACGGGTCCTCTGTAAGAGCGGTCAGCGCTCTTAACCGCCATCTCTCCAGCCCCATTACACTATTTTTAAAGGGAGGAGTTGGTTTTCGGCTGTTGCTCTCAGACAGTTCATCCCCAGCTGGGCATGGTGGTGCACACCTTTAATCCCAGCACTCGGGAGGCAGAGGCAGGCAGATCTCTGTGAGTTCAAGGCCAGCCTGGTCTACATAGCGAGTTCCAGGCCAGCTGGTGCTACAGGGAGACCCTATCTCAAAAAGACCAAAAAAAGAAATCAGAAATTTCACCCCCATGTCCTTGGTTCTACCAGTTCTGGACACGTGGTGAGGCTGAGCACCAGGAAGCATCTGATATTTTGTCAGACGCAGTATGAGACGGCTCTGCCTGTTGGTTTGCATTCATTGGATAACTGCTGAGTCAGAGCAGGCGTGTTTGCCCTCAGTGGCCTGTGGCTCTTCCTTTGTAGTACACACTCCTAGTCTGAGGTAACTCTCTTCTGTTGGGAAGGGGGGTATTAGCCGCCCTCAGCTAACCTGTGGGAACTGGCACCTCTGTGCAGGTGCCAGATGGCTACTTTCGCAGCCTGACCTGAGTGGCTACAGCCTTTCTCAGGTCCTTAGCCTGGGGGGCAGAACGCTGCCCCGTCTGGCTGTGTCCACCCACCTGCTCAGGGGCCAATGACCCCTGGACAGGAATTTCAGCCTGGTGCCTTCTTGGCTCTCCCCAGGCTACAATGCCGGCAGTCAGCTCTCCACAGCTGGTGACCTGCTTGGTCTCTGTCCAGCCCCCCTAGCTCACCAGGCTGGTGGTCTGGTGACCTGCTTGGTCTCCGTCCAGCACCCCTAGCACACCAGGCTGGTGGTCTGGTGACCTGTTTGGTCTCTGTCCAGCCCCCCCCCAGCTCACCAGGCTGGTGGTCTATGGACCCCCTTCTGGCTCACTAGCACACAACACTTGAAACTCGGGCCTGCTCCAGCCTGTACATGTGGAAAGTAATGGATCTGGGAAATCTGTCTGATGGTAATGGAGAATCCTCTTTATTGTATGCTGCAGGTCACTTTCATAGGCAGAATGAATGATGTCATCTCTCAGGGCCAATCCCAGACCCCTGCATCATGCCCCCTTGTATACATCACTCACTACTGCTCTACCCGGCATCATGTGTTGGGTCATGAGCTGCTGTCCATGGGGTGAGGTGGGGGGGTTGCATGACCCCCACCTGTGCCCCCCAGGGGATGCCGGCTGAAAAGCTAGCCCATTCATAACGAACTCAGACTGGATTTCTCTACATTCCTGCTCCACGTTGCTCAGTCCAGATTTCTTCCCATCTCCCCATTAGTGTTGCTCTCTAACTCTTCCTGAGATATCTTGTGCATGTGAGAGTTTGCACACATTTTCTTCATTCCCAAACCTGCTTATTACAAGCGAAAATTATTTTATTTATTTAATTAGAGTCAGGGCCTCACTGTGTAGCCCAGGCTAGGCTGGAACTTCCTGTTTTCCTGCCTCAGCCTCCTGAAGGGTTGGATTACAGGTATGCACTGCTAAGGCTGGTGCAAGAAAAATTTGATTTTGATATAATCAATGGTATATTTTTCTTCCTCTTCCTCCCCCTCCCCCTCCTCCTCCTTCTTCTCCTCCTTTCTTCCTCCTCTTCCTTCTCCTCCTCCTCCTTTCTTCCTCCTCCTCCTCCTCCTCCTCCTCCTCTTCTTCTTCTTCTTCTTCTTCTTCTTCTTCTTCTTCTTCTCCTTCTTCTTCTTCTTCTTCTTCTTCTTCTTCTTCTTCTTCTTCTTCCTCCTCCTCTTCTTCTTCCTCTTCTTCTTCTTCTGTCTTTTTGAGATAAAGTCTCCCTGTAGCCTCAGCTGCTCAGCTGTCCTGGAACTCACTATGTACACCAAGCTGGCCTGAACTCACAAAGATCCTCCTGCCTCTGCCTCTTGAGTGCTAGGATTAAAGACATGTGCCACCATACCCGGCTTATAATTTTTATTTTATGTGTATGAGTGTATTGCCTGTATGTATGCAAGTGCACCTGCCTTGGGAAATGCCTGAAGTGGTCAAAAAGAGGGCATCAGATTCCCCTGGAACTGGAGTTATGGACAGTTATTAGCTGCCATGTGGATGCTAGGAACAGAACCCAGGTCCTCTGCAAGAGCAGCCAGTGCTCCTAACTGCCGAGCCATCTTTCCAGCCCCAACTGTATTTTTTTTAAAGTTTTAAAACTATTTATTTATTTATTTATTTATTTATTTATTTTGAGACAGGGTCTCCCTTTAGTCCCAGCTGGCCTGGAGCTCTCTATGTAGACCAGGATGGCCTACATGGAGAACTCACAGAGATCCGCCAGCCTCTGCCTCCCGAGTGCTGGGATTAAACTATTTATTTTTTAGTTTTGTATGTGTGGGTGGGTGATGTGTGTGCATGTGAGTGCAGGAACCCTCGGAAACTAGAAGAGAGCCTTGAACCCCCTGGGGCTGGAGCTACAGTTGTAAGCTGTTCAACATGGGTGCTGGGATCGAACCCAGGTCCTCTGCAAGAGCAGTAGGTGCTCTGAACTCAACCCTTCAACTCTATTCTTTATGTAGCTTTATTTAAGAAGTCCTTTTTTTTACCTTTTGGGCTACTTTCTTTCCTCTGTCAGCTCTTGTTAGTTTTTCATTGCTGTGACAAAGCACCTAAGGAGAAAACCTTATGGGAATGTGATGGTTAATGCTGGTCCTCTTCACTGCAGAGACATCGGACAAAAAATTGATTTCCAGAGTATATAAACTACTCAAAAAAACAAAGAAGAAAAAACAAATGACTCACTCAAAAGATGGAGCAAAGAGCTGAACAAAGACTTCACAAGTGAGGAATTAGAGATGGCTGAGAAACATCTTAAAGAGTGTTCAATGTCACTAATAATTAGGGAAATGCAAATTAAAACCACTTGAAGATATCATCTCACTCTGATAAGACTGGCTAGGATCAAGAAAACAAACAATACCAAGTGCTGGAGAGGTTGTGGGGAAAAGGGGAACACTCATCCACTGCTGGTGGGAATGTAAACTTGTACAGCCACTATGGAAAGCAGTGTGGAGAACCCTTGGAAGACTTGGAATGAACTTGCCACCTGACCCAGTCATACTGCAGAGATATATGCACATCTATGTTTATTGCAGCTCTGTTCACAATAGCAAAAAGCTGGAACCAACCCAAATGCCCCTCAACTGAAGAGTGGATAGAGAAAATGTGGTACATCTACACAATGGAGTTCTATGCAGTAGTAAAAAAAAGACAACATCATTCATGGATTAGCATACCATCCAAACATCTTTGTCTATACTAAAGTAACCTACCATAACAATTAGTACTGTTTAAATACCTATATATCTAATTGCTTGTGCTTCATTAGTAGGATTGAAAGGTTATTCCTGGACAAACTGTCAGCCCATGAAAAGAAACAGGCATAAATGGCCAGAGTCCAAAACGACATCTCCAGAGAAAGTAGACTGCTTCTCGTCCACCTGTGCCCCTTTTCTAAGCCTAGGGAACAATCTTTGGAAGAGGGGGCATGGTAGAATGTAAGGGTTGTGATTGGGGTGAATGGTGAAACTACAGCAATATAGACTGGACACTCATTTGATCAATTTGATTGTACATACAAGCCCCCCAAGCTGGATGGTGGGACCCTTGGGCTGTGTGGGTTTGGGCACACCTGCTTGCAAATTGGTTTTACATGAAGGATGCTTGTACTCATAACTTATTACTTATTGTTAAAAAAATGAAATAAAAGAAAGTAAATAATAAAAGAAGACAACATCATGAACTGTGCAGGTAAATGGATGGAACTAGAAGATATTATGTTAAATAAAGTAACACAGTCCCAGAAAAACAAACGACGAATGGTATCCATCATCTGTGGATGCTAGCGCCAATAACCCAATTGTAAATATTTCTTGTTGGGAGTGATGCATATTGGAAAGAACAACACCAAAACCAACGACAGAAAAGACTGCATCAAAGAACTGACTGAAATGGTGAATCTGGGGGGGGGGGACACGGGTCTATATTCAATTTGTAACATAATCTTGTACAAATATTTTTTTTTAAAGAGAAAAAAAAAATACTGATCCCCAGCCTGACAGGATAGAGAATCACTTAGGAGACAAGCCTCTGGCCACATCTATGAGGGAGTTTCTAGGTTAAGTTAATTGAGGTGGGAAGATCCATCCTGAACATGGGTAGCATTGTTCATTGGCTGGGATCTGGGATCTGGGATCTGGGAGAAAGAAAAGAAGAAAAGAAAAGAAAAGAAAAGAAAAGAAAAGAAAAGAAAAGAAAAGAAAAGAAAAGAGAGAGAAGGAAGGGAAGGAAGAAGAGAGAGAGAGAGAGAGAGAGAGAGAGAGAGAGAGAGAGAGAGAGAGAGTCTGGCTGCTTCCTGACTGCAGATGTGATGTGACGGACCCTTGCACTCTTGCAGCCAAAACAAACCCTCCCATCCTTAGGTTGCTTTGGACAGATGTTTTGTAGAAACAAGGAAAGCCACTAATACGAGAGCATTTATTTCATCTCAGGGTTTTGGTCTGGGGTCACTTGGCTCCATCTCCCCTGGGACCCTGCATGGTGAGGGTGAACATGGCAGAAGGGCATGATGGGAAGGCTGCTTACTTTATGGCCACCAGGAGGCAGAGAGGGAGGGAGGTAAGCCCTTTAAAGCCTCACCACAGGCGACCTCCTTCCTCCAACCAGACCCCACCTCCTGACAGCCCGTTTAGCTAGGAACGCAATCATTAATCCATTGATGACATCACACCCAATCCTCTCAAAGACCACCAACTGGCAACTGAGCCTTTAACATGCCAACCCTCTGGGGACATTTTTAGACTCAATCCATGACAACTCTATATTCTGCTTGTGACTGAATTTTTTTGGGCCTATCTAGAGCTACACTGTCTCTTGCACTGAAGTGATGAAAGTCTCTGTCTACACTTTGTCAGAGCGGCCATTGCCTGCATGTGGCAACTGGGCTTGTGAGCTTGTGTGAAATGCAAGCTGGTCCCTAACACATTCTAAGGCCTAATTTCATCATATGTTAATTAAAAAGCTTTGTTTTGATTTATTTTTACCTGTATAAGTATTTTGCCTGCCTGTATGTGCGTCCACGTCATGCAGTGCCCATGGAGGCCAGAAGAGGGAGCTAGATCCTTGCAATGGAGTTAAGACGGTTGTTACTGGGCATGGTGGGGCATACCTTTAATCCTAGCACTCGGGAGGCAGAAGCAGGGGGATCTCTGTGAGTTCAAGGCCAGCCTGGTCTACAAAAGTGAGTTCCAGGACAGCTGGGGCTACAGGGAGACTCTCAAAAAAAGACAAAAAAAACTTATTTATGTATATGTGTATGTGTGTATGTGTCAACATATCTGTACAGTATATTCTTGCAGTACCTGAAGAGGACAGAAAAGGGAATAAGATCCCCTGGAGCTGGAGTTACAGGAGGCTCTGTACTACCATGTAGGTTCTGGGAACTGGACTTTTTCTAGTAAGTGCTCTTAACTGCTAAGCCATCTCTCCAGCTCCAATGTCTGTCTAATTTAATATCAAGGTTGACACTAGAATAATGAAATCAGGCAGGATACATTTCCTACTCTTCTATTTTTCTAGAAGAAATTATACAAATAGTCTCCTTCCTTTTTCCTATAGTATCCAGGCCTTAAGCAGGCTAAGCAAGCACTCTAACACAGAGCTACATTCCTGTTTAGTAGATTCTCCAGTCAAACTATCCAGACTTAATGATATCTTTTCCAGGAGCCATTAAATTGCACATTAACTTTACTAATGGCTGGAGAGCTATTAAAATGATTATTCCATATTAAGTAAGTTGGAATAGATTTTGTCTTTTAAGGAATTGCTCCATTTCACCTGAGATCTAATTTATGTGTTTTTGGCTGTTTGGAAGATTTCCCCTATCATCTTTTCATGTCTGCAGGATCTGTAGTAATGCCTCCTCTGTCCTTCCTTATTTATTTATTTATTTATTTATTTATTTATTTATTTATATAAATGTACTGTCTGCATGTAGGTTTGTGTACCCATGTTGTGCAATGCCGTGGAGGTCAGAAGAGGGTGTCAGATTCCCCTGGAACTGGAGTTAAANTCTCAGAGTGAACTCAGGTCGTCAGGTTTGGTGGCAGGCACCCTCCTCGGTGACTGAGTGGACCATGTCACCATAGGCTGCCTGTTCTTTTGTAGAAGTAGGAACTCTATTCTTCCTAAAGGTATGACGAGTGAACTTTTTTTTTTAAATTTTTTTTTTTGAGTGAACTTCTCTAGCACTGTTAGTCAATAATCTCTTTACCACCATAAACTTGTGGGATCATATTTCTTGTATAAGAAGCTCCTGTACACATGGGGCTGGAGAGATAGCCTAGCGGTTAAGAGCGCCGACTGCTCTTGCAGAGGACCCAGGTTCGATCCCCAGCACCCACATGGCAGCTAAGAACTGTCTGTAACTCCAATTCCAGGAGAACTCCAGTTCCAGGGGAATCCGAGACCCTCTTCTGACCTCCGCGGCATTGCATGACACGGTGCACAAACCTGAATGCAGACAGTACATTTATACACATACAGAAATAAATTAAAAAAAAATAAAAAGAAGCTCCTGTACACAGCTGGTCAGCACCTGGGCTCTCTGATGATGTCATCAGGCCACAGTGCCCAGGCTGAAGCCCCGAAAATCCAATGAGCCATGGGGTGGAGCCTCACAAGTCCACAGCAAAGCCAAGACTCCATTTTCCAACCCATCTCACCCCTGGGCGTGGCTGATCTCTGGCCATTGAAGAAATGGCACAACTTCTGGGTGGAGTTCTTAAAGGAGAATGTCCTCAACATAGCAAACCACTGGCCACAAACCAGGGATGGAGGGAGGCTGGCGACCTGAAGGTCAGAACCCCACATAGTTTGGAGTTTTGCACAGAATGGTTGTTTGTCTCAGGGGTCCCCAAAGTGAAGCAGACTTGAGAATCGCATGTTGAAATACACATTGCTGGGCCCACCCCGATTCTGATTCAGCTTGGGGTGGAAACCAGGAAGTCAAATTTGGACGTTCTCAGGGTTGAGAACCACTGGTCTGACCTGTTCCGATCGTTCATTTGACTTCTCTGCACACACCCCTCTGGCCTACAGGATAAACATCCTGACTCCTCCGCTTGCACTTAGGGCCCAATATGTCACCCCCAAACCTCCAACCCCGGCCAACCCTGGCTGAGTGGAGATAGATCCTTGGGGAGTGTGGGGTCTCGGCAGTTACACCTGGGTGACGCAGGTCACCAGTTCCACTGGTTCCACCCTGCTGCCTCTGCAGGTGGTGGGGCCACCTCACAGCCCACATGACCCTCCCAAATGTCCTAGGTCCAGGGGTCCTGGGTCTGCTCAACCTGGAAGTCTGAAAAAGCACTTTGTAGAAACGCCCTTGTCCCCAACTTCTTAGAGGGACAAGTGGCGTTCAGCCACCCGAGATTGAGCAATAACAGGTCTGTGATGCCCTTAGATGTCAGGGGCTGCACACGCGCTACACTGACTGGCTCAGCGTGTGCCTACCTTATGCCAGCAGGTGCAGGTAACCTGTTGAACCCCATTCGTGATGGGGATCGGGGATTGCAATTATTCCCCATGAACAAGGAATTCCCAGTAAGTGCGGGTCATAAGCTTGCGTTAAGTCCCTGCCGTTTGTACACACCACCAGCCCGTCGCTACCGATTGGATTGGGTTTAGTGGGGGGGGGGGGTGGACGACGATGGACGGGATATTTCCTTGTCAATGCACAAGTAAGTCTGGATGGGCAGCTGGGAGGAAGCTCTCTGCACTGGCCAAAGCATGAGCAAGTGACCCTCTAGGGTTGGGTAATGGTCCTCACCCGAAGGTGACCGCAGCCCACGGGCCTCTGGGTAACTGGCCATTTGGCCTCTCGTCTCCTACATAACAAGTCCTGTCCTAAATCCTGTCCTGCATGCTCCTGATGGCTGGTGACTGAACTGCGGGGACGTTTCCACACAGGTGACAGGGCCAGGAGTCAGAACTGGGGGGAGCGATGGCCCTCCAGGTGCTGCTCCTGCCGAGCCCCCAGAGCCATCCCTTCCAAACGCAGGGACGGTGACTGAAGATGTCCTGGGCTTGTGACAGGACAGGCGACTTCCTGCCCTGGACGGTTTCTTCACCTGGTGGGCCACTTTCTAGAGGTGTTCTCAGCGGCCAGCAGATCAGAGCTCAGGCACTCAACTCTGAAATGTTCTGTTACTCCGTCTTCATCTGGTCTCGTTGGACTTGAGTGGGGTGTTATTCTGACCCTACTTTCTGGGATACCTTGTCTATTCCCTTCAAAGTTTGATACATCTCAGTTGTTTTATTATGTTTTGGAGACAGAGTCTCACTGTATAACTTAGAACTTGTTTTATAGACCAGGCTATCCTCCAACTCACAAGAGATCTGTGTGCCTCTGCCTCCCACTCATAGCTGAGTCTTCTTAAAGTTTGGATTTCTATTGTCTTATGTGTGTGCATGCTCCTACACGTATATAACAGCACCCGTGGATGCAACGCCAGCTCATACACGTATGTAACAGCACCCGTGTATGCAATGCTAGTAGAGGCCAGCAGAAGGCATTGGATCCCAGGGCTGGAATTAGGCAGCTACCATGTGGGTCTGGGAACCGAGCCCTGGTCCTCTGCAAGCAGTGGTGTTCTCAACTATGCTCCAGCCCCACTTGGGACCAAACTCCTGACCATCTGCCTCCAGCTCACGAGTACTGGGATCTCGGGTGTGCAGCACTGTGGCCTGGGATCTGGGCTTTGTGCCTCCCAGGCGAGCACTCTTCCACCTGAGCCACATCCCCAGGGCCCCAGGTAGAAGACATTTATGAAAGCGTGGGACTGGAGGCGTTTATCTTCTCACCTGCGGCTGTGCGGTAGTCTCTGTGGTCTTCTCCTTCACAGAAAAGCAGTGACTGCACCTCCCACCCCGACACCGCCATCTCCTTACACTGCTGTGTCCTGTAAGGTCACTGAAACTTGGCATGGCCTAGCCACAGACAGCATCCTGATTCTGGGGAGTCCAGGGCCACGTGGCAGTAGCCCATCTGCCCTTACCACGCACCCGGCTAAGATCCTGGTGCCAGGCTGACCCATACCCCTCTCCCAGCTAGCTGCCTCTTGGGGTTACTCAAAGGCAGAACTCACCTCTATCCAGCACTCTGCTCCTGATCATCGGGCTTAGAGAATTCCCACCTGACAAGACTTCCAAGTGGGCAGCTTGAGGTTAGCGAGCCTCAGTTAACCCCCAAGAGCCATGTGCTGTCAAATGGCCCCCTTTGCTAGTACCAGCCTGCTAAGCTTGGTTCCTACATTAACATGCTCCAGACAGACATTTCCAGGACAAGACCGGGGTGGTACCTCTCACCTGTAGTCTCAGCATTCAGGAGACAGGCAGGAGGGCTGCACACGTGAGGCCAGCCTGAGCTCCATAGTGAGTTTAGGTTAGCCTGAGCTATATAGTGAGACCCTGTCTCAAAAAAACTCAAAATGGTAGAGCGTGGTAGCGCACAGCTCTAATCCCAGCAGAGGAAGATGAGTTAAGGTACCTCCATAAAGTGAGACTGTCTCAAAAAATAAACAATAACAACAAATCCTTATAAATAGTAATGACCAATTCCAGGTGGAAACTAAAGTACTTGAACCCAGGCCAGCAGGCTGGTCCAGAATTGGGGTTTGCCTGCCTTATCCAGGGAGTAGGGCGCATCTCCCTCTAAACAAGTCTGGGTGAGCAGGCGCAGTCCTCCAAGCCCCCCAATATACAGCCAGGCAGTGTTCTGTATATACCACGTGTACATACCACAAAACGAGAAAAAGTTTTAATTGTAAAACTAACTTAAGGGAGGGAGGGTGGGAAGGGGATGACTGGGGTGGGAGGGGGAACAGGAACCTGATTCTTCAAAGTGGCTCTGTCCCTGGGCCACCCCACAGGACACGGCCATCTATCCCCAGGGCGGGGCTAGTGTTATAAAATGACAATATAAATAGATTTCTAGAAAAAACGAGGCTGTCCAGGTGCAGTAGTCATTTGCTGCGGAGGCTGGGGAGGGGAGGCCCCAACCTGTCCCCCCACCAGACTCAGGAAGGGGGCGCGGAGCTCTGGGAAAAGGCCACTCTTCGGACATTCATGATTGACCCCTCAATGGCTCAGGGGTAGGGGCTGGGCACCAGGCAAGGCTGGAGATCCCCACTCGCAGGGGAGGACAGAGAAGCTGGGCTCGGTGCACGTGTGCACACACGCACGCACGCACGCACGGATGCACACGCCTCTCTCACAGTGTCCTCTCTGCTACCAGTGACCCCTGCTGCATATTTCCGTGATGGGCAGCTGCCCTCTCTCCTGTGGACAGACAGGGAGGGGCCTCTTCTGAAGCATGAGGGCCCCTGGGAACCCCACTTGATCCCATGTGTCTCTGTGTTGCTTTCAAAGTCACAAAATCAAAACTAGAGTTCAGCAGTAGGGTCCCATGGAGCCCCAACCCAACACAGTGGTGGTACACAGTGTCTCGTGGGCTGGGGGAGTAGGCTGCCCCCTACTGGGCTCTGCTGGGCAGGGTGGCCCGGGGTTCTTTGGTTCAGTGCTGGGTGCCCGGCTCATCTGGTGCGGTGCTGGCGCATGAGGGGCACGATGCTGGCAGGGGGGCCCGCCTTGGTGAGGAATGGATGCTTCAGCAGCTCGGCTGCTGTTGCCCGCTGTGCTGGGTCCCGCACCAGCAGGCGGTCCAGGAAGCCTTTCAGAGATGGGGAGGCCTGTGGGGAAGCAGGGGAGGGCACTCGCTGTGGGGCCAATTTCCACCCACGTCCTGTGGGCTGACGGCACCTTGGGGAGGCGTTTAGGGAGGGTTGAAGGAGTCTCAAGGGTCACCACTGGTTCTTGTGAGTCCGCCACGCCCACCACCTTCATGATTTGGCAAGGAGCTGACAGCAGCCCCTTCCCACTATGCAGGGCCCCCCCCCAGACTACTCTGTCCCTGTCCCTGCCTCTACCTGGACACAGCTTTTGGGGACTGTCAGGCAACCTGGGCCCAAGCTAGGATACAGAGAGCCATGTGGCTGTCTCTTGACACACAGGCCTCAGGCCAGTAACGCAGGTCCAGCCATGCCTGGGGGGGAAGGGGGCTCTGCTCACCTTGTGCAGGTTCTTCAATCGGGGGGGCAGATTGTCCCGAATCATCTTCATGGCTTTGAGGGGTGGCTCATTGAAGTAGGGGGGCTCCCCATCCACCATCTCAATCACCATTACCCCCAGTGACCAGATGTCCACCTGGGGTGGGAAAGGGACCACAGGGCTGAGTGTGGAGGGGCATCCAAGCTGTGTGACTCCCAGGAGGCCTGGCCCCCTTCCAGCACTGTTCCTAGTCTGCACCGCACCCCCGGCCTCCCAGATACCCAGTCGGCCACACTTGCCGAGCTCGGGCTCTGGCGGAGAACCCTTCCGAGAACGCTGCACACGGGGCACCCTGCTCTCTGCCAGCCCCGCCCCCTCCCCTCTCAGTTCCCATTCATCCAGCAGTAGTGGAGCCATGACCCAGCCTGCCCAGACAGCAGCTGGGACACAAGGCCAGGTCAGTCACATGACCCAAGCTGAGCCAATCAGCATTAGTCCTGGGACTTCACCCAAAATATCTGGGACAGGAGGACTGGGACAGGACAGCTCACAGGACAGCTCACAGGACATGCATCCTGAGTCTGCTGCCACAGGAGGGGTGTATATGCCCAGGTCAGGGCAGCACAGGACATCAGGCTGAGCAAGGACACTGCACACAGTCAAAGGCTGCTCTCCCCAAACCTCAGAGATGTCCCCAGGGCTCTCACAGCACCCCTCTGGTGTGCCCTGCTGCCAACCCTGATGCCTTCCCTTTCTCCCTGACAGGTACTGGGTCAAGTCTGCTGACTCAGGGGGAGGAAGCCTCAGGTCAGGCAGGCCACCCCCCAGTGGCCAGTGGGGCACATCAGGTAGTGACTGGCATGGGGTACCTGTCCCGTCTCCACCAGCAGCTTCCTGCAAGTGGTGAGCCATGCCTTCCCAACAGAGACTGGGAGATCAGCTACCAGAATGCAGGCTGCTTGGGGCTGGGGGCCGGGCCGCCCTGGGCTCACCTCCGGCCCATAGGGAAGGCGAGATATGAGCTCCGGGGCCATCCAGTAGGGCGTGCCGACCAGCGACTTCCTCCGAGGCACCTCCTTGCTCACCTGGGCACAGAACCCGAAGTCGGACAGCTTCACCTAAGCCAGGGAGAGGCCACAGGTCAGGGGGGTCCGCCCCTCTGCCTGCTTGGCTTTGGCCACACGGTCTCCACCGAGCAGCCCAATGGTCAGGGCAGCTCTGCCACCTTGTGGCAGGGCCCTCGGGTGCCCTGGTGCTCTTAGGGGAAGTGGCTGTGTCCTGCAGATAGCAATGGTTCAGCAGGGACCGAGATGGGCTTCGTTCTGAAAGCTTTGCTTCCTGTGCTGCTTAGGGAGCCAGTGCTCTGTTCAGCGAGGAACACAGCCTGGCCTGAGTGCGTGTATGGGGGGGGGGGNCACAGACCTACTACAGACAGTACATTCATCACAAAATAAAAAATAAATAAATAAATAAATAAATCAATAAATAAAAAAGAATAATAAGAATCAGGATTTTAAATTCTCTAAAAATGTTTTTGGTCATTTCTTACGACAGGGGTCCCCTGTTTACCTTCCCTAGCTGCCTAGGACTCATCTATGTAGACCAGGTACCTTAACTCCCAGCGATCTCCTGCCTCTTGGCCTCCTGAGAGCTGGATTACAGGCGTGTGCACCCCTGTATCCTGGTAAATTATTTTATGTGTATGAATGTTTGCATGTATGCATGTATGTGTGAAACATTGATGCCTACAGAGGCCAAAAAAAGGGCCATCAGATTCTCTCTGGAAACAGGTTAAGTACAGTTTTCAGCCACCCATGTGGGTGCTGGGGAATTAACCCGTGTCCTCTACCCCGGGCGCCAGTGCTCTTCTACTCATTCGAGCCCTCTCTCAGCCCATCCATTACACCTATTTTTTTTTTATTCTCTGTAGGTGTATGACTTGTAATGTCTTGTATGCAACCATGTCGTGCAGCCGCGGAGGTCGAAGAGGGTGTTGGATTCCACTGGAACGCGTTCTTCCTGGAACTGGAGTTACAGACGGTTCTCGGTTCCTCGGCCGCCATGTGGTGCTGGGGATCGAACACGGGGTCCTCGTAAGAGCGGTCAGCGCTCTTAACCGCTCTTTTATCTCGCTCAGCCCCATTACACTATTTTTAAAGGGAGGAGTTGGTTTTCGGCTGTTGCTCTCAGACAGTTCATCCCAGCGGGCATGGGTGGTGCACACCTTTATCCCCGCACTCGGGAGGCAGAGGCAGGGCAGATCTCTGTGAGTTCAAGGCTCAGCCTGGTCTACCTATCGAGTTCCAGTCCAGCTGCTGGTGCTACAGGGAGACCTATCTTCAAAGACCAAAAAAAGAAATCAGAAATTTCACCCCCATGTCCTTGGTTCTACCAGTTCTGGACACGTGGTGAGGGCTGAGAACCAGGAAGCATCTGATATTTTGTCAGACGCAGTATGAGACGGCTCTGCCTGTTGGTTTGCATTCATTGGATAACTGCTGAGTCAGAGCAGGCGTGTTTGCCCTCAGTGGCCTGTGGCTCTTCCTTTGTAGTACACACTCCTAGTCTGAGGTAACTCTCTTCTGTTGGGAAGGGGGGTATTAGCCGCCCTCAGCTAACCTGTGGGAACTGGCACCTTGTCGCAGGTGCCAGATGGCTACTTTCGCAGCCTGACCTGAGTGTTTACTGTCTTTCTCAGGTCCTCAGCCTGTGGGGCAGAACGCGCCCCGTTTTGGCTGTTTTCCCACCTGCCCAGAGATTGCGGACCCCTGGACAGGAATTTCAGCCTGGTGCCTTCTTGGCTCTCCCCAGGCTACAATGCCGGCAGTCAGCTCTCCACAGCTGGTGACCTGTTAAGTCTCCTTCCAGCCCCTAGCTACCAGGCTGGTGTTTGGTGACCTGCTTGGTCTCCGTCCAGCACCCCTAGCACACCAGGCTGGTGTTCTGGTTGACCCTGTTTTGGTCTCGGTCCAGCCCCCCCCAGCTCACCCGGCTGGTGGGTCTATGGACCCCCTTTGGCCTCACTAGCAAAACAACACTTGAAACCTCGGCCTGCTCCAAGACTGTACATGTGGGACAAGTATATTGATCTCGGGAAATCTGTCCGAGGTAAGGCGAATCCACTTTGTTGTATGCTGCAGGTCACTTTCATAGGCAGAATGAATGATGTCATCTCTCAGGGCTAATCCCAGACCCCCTGCATCATGCCCCCTTGTATACATCACTCACTACCGCTCTGCCCAGCATCATGTGTTGGGTCATGAGCTTGCTGTCATGGGTGAGGGGGGGGGGTTGCATGACCCCACTGGCCCCCCAGGGGAGGGCCGGTGAAAAGCTATGCCCATTTGCAGAACGAACTCAGATGGAGGGCTAGAAAGTCCGGCTCCCGGTGCGCAGGCCAGATGGCGTCCATCGTTCCCCCACGTAGTGTTGCTCTCTAACTCTCTGAGATATTTTGTCATGTGAGAGTTGCACACATTTTCTTCATTCCCAAACCTGCTTATTACAAGCGAAACTTATTTTATTTATTTAATTAGAGTCAGGGGTCTCACTGTTTAGCCAGGCTAGGCTGGAACTTCCTGTTTTCCTGCCTCAAGCCTCATGAAGGGTTGATTCAGGTATGCCACTGCTAAGGCTGGTGAAAGAAACAATTTGATTTGAGAGAATCAATGGTGAGGTTTCGCCGCTGCCTCACAGCCACCGCCCTACCTTACGTCTTATCAGCCTGTCGGACGCATCTTCCTTCTTCTTCCTCCTCCTTTTCTTCCTCCTCCTCCTCCTCTCCTCCTCCCTCTTCTTTCTTCTTCTTCTTCTTCTTCTTTCTTCTCTTCTTCTCCTTCTTCTTCTTCTTCTTCTCTTCTTCTTCTTATTCTTCTTCTTCCTCCTCCTCTTCTTCTTCCTCTTCTTCTTCTTCTGTCTTTTTGAGATAACATTTTCCTGTAGGCCTGTAGCTTCAGCCGTCCTGGAACTCACTATGTACCACCAAGTGGCCTGAACTCACAAAGATTCCTCCTGCCTCTCCTTCTTGAGTGCTCGGATTAAAAAAGACATGTGCCACCCAGACCCGCTTATTACTTTTTATTTTATGTGTATGAGTGTACTGCCTGTATGTATGCCAAGTGCCACCTGCCTTGGGAAATGCCTGAAGTGGTCAAAAAAAAGAGGGCATCAGATTCCCCTGGACCCTGGAGGTAGGACAGTTATTAGCTGCCATGTGGCTGCTAGGAACATAAAACCCAGGTCCTCTGCAAGGCAGCCCAGTGGCTTCCGACAGCCGATGCCAGTCGGGCCCGCCCCAACTGTAGGTGGGGAATTAGGGGTAAAAAACTATTTAGTTATTGAGCATTTTTTTTTTTTTGAGACCAGGTCTACCTTTAGTCCCAGGCTGGCCTGGAGCTCTCTATGTAGACCACGGATGGCCTAATATGGAGACCTCATAGAGATCGCCAGCCTCTGCCTCCCGAGTGCTGGGATTTTAAACTATTTATTTTTTAGTTTTGTATGTGTGCGGTGGGGATGTGTGTGCATGTGAGTGCAGGAACCCTCGGAAACTAGAAGAGAGCCTTGAACCCCCTGGGGCTGGAGCTACAGATGGTTATCAGCTGTCAACATGGTGCTGGATCGAACCCAGGTCCTTGCAAGAGCAGAGGTGCTCTGAACTCAACCCTTCAACTCTATTCTTTATGTAGCTTTATTTAAGAAGTCCTTTTTTTTACCTTTTGGGCTACTTTCTTTCCTCTGTCAGCTCTTGTTAGTTTTTCATTGCTGTAACAAAAAAATACTTGAGATAACCAACTTAAAAAATTGAAAATTTTAAAAGCAACTGAGAAAAAGATGAAAAAAAAAAAAAAAAATCCAGAGTATATAAATTACTCAAAAAAACAAAGGACGAGAAGAAAACAAATGACTCCACTCAATAGATGGAGCAAAAAAAAAAAAAAAAAAAAAAAAAAAAAAAAAAAAAAAAAAAAAAAAAAAAAAAAAAAAAAAAGTGTTCACTGTCACTAATAATTAGGGCAATGCAAATAAAAGCCACTTGAAGGGATATAATCTCACTCTGATAAGACTGGCTAGGCTCAGAAAACACAAACACTACCAAGTGCTGGCGGAGGTTGTGGGAAAAGGGGAAACCACATCCACTGTGGTGGGAATGTAAACACTTGTACCAGCCACTATGGAAAGCAGTGTGGAGAACCCTTGGAAGCTTGGAATGAACTTGCCACAAGACCCAAGTCTAATGCAGAGACATATGCACATTCTATGTTTATGGGCCAGCGCTGTTCACATAGCAAAACGCGGGAACCAACCCAAATGCCCCTCACCGGAAGACTGGATAGAGGAAACGGTGGGGAACATCACACAATGGAGTTCATGCAGTATTAAAAAAAGGACACCATCAGGCAGGATGTAGCATACCACCAAACATTCTTTGGGCTATACTACAGTAACCTACATAAAAATTAGTACTGTTTAAATTACCTATATATCTAATGCTGTTTCATTCGTCGGATTGAAAGGTTATTCCTGGACAAAATGTCAGCCCATGAAAAGCAACAGGCATAATGGCCAGAGTCCAAACTACATCTCCAGAGAAAGTAGACTGCTTCTAGTCCACCTGTGCCCTTTTTCTAGGCCTAGGGAACAATCTTTGGAAGAGGGGGCATGGTAGAAGTAAGGGCTGCGAATGTGGTGAATGGTGAAAAACTCAGCAATATAGTGTGGACACTTATTTGGTCAATTTGATTGTACATACAATCCCCCCAAGCTGGATGTGGGACCCTTGGGCTGTGTGGGTTTGGTCACACTGCTTGCAAATTGGTTTTACATGGAAGATGCTTTTATCCTAATTTATTCCTTATTGTTAAAAAAATGAACTAAAAGAAAGTAAAAATCAAAGAAGACAACCATCATGAACTGTGCAGGTAAATTGGATGGAACTGAAGATATTATGTTAAATTAAAGTAACCCAGTCCCAGAACAACAAACGTACGAATGGTATCCCTCATCTGTGGACTGCTACGCCAATAACCCAATGTAAATATTTCTTGTGGAGTGATGCATACTTGGAAAGAACAAAACACAAACCAACACAAGAAAGACTGCATCAACGGAAACTGACTGAAATTGGTGATTCTGGGGGGGACACGGGTATATATTCAATTGTAACAACTCTGCTACAACTATTTTTTTTAAAGAGAAAAAACACAATACTGCTCCCAGCCTGACAGGATAGAGAATCACTTAGGAGACAAGCCTCCAGGCACACATCTGATTCCGGGCGTTTCAGTTATATTAATTGAGGTGGGCAGATCCATCCTGACAAAGGGTAGGCATGTTCCTTGGCTGGGATCTGGGATCTGGGATCTGGGAGCAAGAAAAGAAGAAAAAGAAAAGAAAAGAAAGAATAAGACAATGAAAAGAAAACAGAAAAGAAAAGACTAAAGAGAGCGAAGGAAGGGAAGGAAGAGAGAGATGAGTAGAGAGAGCGAGAGAGAGGAGAGAGAAGAGAGGAGAGTCTGGCGGATTCCTGACTGCAGATGTGATGTGACGGACCCTTGCACTCTTGCAGCCAAAACAAACCCTCCCATCCTTAGGTTGCTTTGGACAGATGTTTTGTAGAAACAAGGAAAGCCACTAATACGAGAGCATTTATTTCATCTCAGGGTTTTGGTCTGGGGTCACTTGGCTCCATCTCCCCTGGGACCCTGCATGGTGAGGGTGAACATGGCAGAAGGGCATGATGGGAAGGCTGCTTACTTTATGGCCACCAGGAGGCAGAGCGGGGGAGGTAAGCCCTTTAAAGCCTCACCACAGGCGACCTCCTTCCTCCAACCAGACCCCACCTCCTGACAGCCCGTTTAGCTAGGAACGCAATCATTAATCCATTGATGACATCACACCCAATCCTCTCAAAGACCACCAACTGGCAACTGAGCCTTTAACATGCCAACCCTCTGGGGACATTTTTAGACTCAATCCATGACAACTCTATATTCTGCTTGTGACTGAATTTTTTTGGGCCTATCTAGAGCTACACTGTCTCTTGCACTGAAGTGATGAAAGTCTCTGTCTACACTTTGTCAGAGCGGCCATTGCCTGCATGTGGCAACTGGGCTTGTGAGCTTGTGTGAAATGCAAGCTGGTCCCTAACACATTCTAAGGCCTAATTTCATCATATGTTAATTAAAAAGCTTTGTTTTGATTTATTTTTACCTGTATAAGTATTTGCCTGCCTGTATGTGCGGTCCACGTCAGCAGTGCCCCTGGAGGCCAGTAAGGGGGCTGATCCTTGCAATGGCGTTAAGACGGTTGTACTGGGCATGGTGGGGCTCCTCTATACTTTCAATTCCTGCACTCGCGCGAGGCAGACAGAACTACACCTATCATGCATGAAAGGCAGTGCCTGGATCTTCTGCTGGCTTTCTGCAAGGACGCAGCCTGGTCTCACCAACAGAGTGAGTGTCCAGGACAGCTGGGGCTACAGCAGGGAGACCCTTTCTCAACAAGACCAAAAAAAGCACAACAAAAAAAAAAAAAAAAAAACAAAGAAAAAAAGATGGTGTTAGCGCTGTGGGTGCTGGGAACCACCCCAACCCAAATCCTTTGCAAGAAGAGCCAGGGCTCTCAGCTGCATGAGCCATCTCCTCCTGTGGGGCTACCCGCTCCAGACTCTTCCGAAGATCCATTCCTCACCAAGTCGCTTTGTTTGAGGCCCTGGCCTCGCGTCACTGACGAAGCTCACTCTATTAGGATCCAGCTCGCTAGAACTCTCCATTTCAGAGTCCCTTGGCCTTTATCTCGCCCCGGTCCAGCACCTCTTGTCTCGATTAAGGTTTTCACAAGACCACCAACCTGTCTGCATGTCTTATATTTTTGTTTGGCTTTTGCTGGGCTTGCGACGGTGCACCACCCGTCAGGGTTCCGAGCACGACTAGGCCCCCATATCCTACTCACACACACTTTCCGCCATGCAATCTGCAATCCCCCAAGCACGGGCACTCATCTCGCATCTTATTTTTTAAAATTGTAAGGGCCGATACTACACCGAGATGCTTGTGGGAGAGAGACTGGTACACATTGCATGAGGCCTGACTGGTTCCACTAGCATCTTTATTGTGGGCTCCTAAAACCATACCTATTAACTCCGCGCAACTTACCATGGCCCATCACCTAGAACTGCCTTATTCTGAACTCTAGTTTTGATTTTGTGACTTTGAAAGCAACACAGAGGAGGGGCACTAATCATGCAGGTCAAACTCATGCGACACGATATAAAAGTTGAGAATAGTTGCATCATGCCAGTGGGCTCCGTTACAGGTACATGCGCCACAGACTAGGGCTCGACTTCTACCCTGAGGATTTTAAAAACACACACTTTCTATATGTTTTCATTTTCTTTTTGAGTGCATAATGGCTCGCCATCACAGCGAAGGTTAGAGAGCCCGACTCTTCTGTGAGTTTATACGTCCCCTCCTTGTCTCTGTCCGACTCCCTTTGGGTCGGGTCTCAGGCTTGTGAACTCCCGGTCTGTCAGGTTTTTGGTGCTGGCAGGCACTCACTCTTCCTTTCGTCCTGTGACTGACGTGACCATGTCACCATAGGCTTGCTCTTGGTTTGTGTATGATCTTAGTTTCGCTAGGACCCAATCATTCCTTTTAAATGTATCGGACGCAATTGAACTTTTTGTTTCTTTTCTACAATTTTTTTGTTTTTGACCGTGTTTTGTATTCTTCTCTAGCTCACCCCTTAGTCTAACTCTAATTCTATTTACAATTGTGATTTAACATCTTGTGGGCCCATCACTTTCTCTCTTGTATGTAAGAACCGCTTGTCCTGTGTACACATGGGGCGAGACCCGCGTTTAGCCCTAGCCGCTCCAAGCAGCGTCCAGCCCCTTGCTGTCTGAAGACGGAACTATTCAGGTTTCGATTTTTATAACCAGCACCCCACACTCGGTATCCTGTATCATCCCGTGCATTCTCCCTTTGTCTCTTCTTGTCCCAACCATCTCCCGCCACTCAATTTCCAGCTGAGCCCCTAACTTTCCTCTCTACTTCTACTCCAGTCTCATTTGTGTGTGTCCACATTCTTTTTTCCTCCGCTAGCCTCCCCCCTCCACCTCTTCCGCCGACCCTTCCCTCCCGCTGGCACTAGTCCCTTGACCCTCCCACGCGGCCACAAACCTCGATTTCGGACCAGTACCATTCTATACACCATACAGGGAAATTGTAATTATTCAATATAAATACTACCAAGATAGCATCATTGTACACTATTGCCCCAGGTTTGTCAGTGCCACCCTGGGCTTCTCTGCCGCACTGTCATGGCCATCATTTTGCGTCCATATTTATGTGCCCCCGTGTGCTAGTCCCTTCGCTCGAAATCCTTCATACGGAGCACACTGGGGGGATGCTTTTACCTCATCGTCCACACTTGCATACAATCGCTACAAGATCTCAATTTTCTCAATACCATCACCATTCTCCACCACCGGGCAGTGGCCCTCGGTCTCTTGGCCATTCCTGACCACGAAATTTGCCGAACCCACCACACTTCTTGCCTCCGCCGTGGAGCTTCTGTTCCAAAATTGGCGGATCTGCTCTGCATATTCTCATAGCAAACCCTATTATCTTCGGCGCCACAAACCAGCGGAGGAGGGAGGCGGGTCAGACCTGATATCGGTTTCTAGATTATTCTCCCTATCACTTAGTCTTTCGGAGTGTTGTATCATTCTCGCAATCATGCGCGTTGTTTGTGCTAACGGGCTACCAATTCCCGGGATGCAGACTGTGAGTAATCCGCATGGTTGAAGTTCTATTCATCCAGTGCTGTCACACTACCCTGAGTCTGCTGTCAGATGGGGCCGGTCGGAAACTACCAGGAAGTCATATTATATCATGTGGGACGCTTCTCAGTCTGAGATACACGCGGTCTGATCCTGCGGCCTCAGATCGTGATAGCGTGCACTTCTTCCCCTTCCTCCCCCCCCCTCCCTTTCTTTCCTTCTCTGCACACACCCCCCACGTCTGTGCCCTACAGGACGATACTTTTAATCCTTGTATTCTTATCTACCGCACTTGCACGTTATGTGGCCCTAATCATTATGTCTTACACACCCAAACCCCGACCCCCATATCCCCGGCCACACCCTGGTGAGTTGGGATGTATACTGACCATGGGGAGTGGGTTGCCCTGGTTCTCCGGCCGTTTATTTCACCTCTCGGGTGCGATGGGTCACCAGTTTCCATGTTCCACCCTGTTTGCCTTCTTGGTCAGGTGGTGTGGCACACATCCCACAGCCCTCACTCTTGATCCCCCATCCCATTCATGTCCTAGGTTCATCGGCGGTGTCCTGGGTCTGCTTAACCTGGACAGTCCTCTCTCTTTGCCTGTATATAAGCATTTTTGTCGAAAACGGGGCCTTTTGTCCCACCCACCTTCTTAGCAGGGTACCAAGTGGAGGCTTCCAGCCACCCCGAGCATGAGTCACAATAAATAGGTCTGTTTGGATTGCCCTTAGATTTTGTCACGGTGGACTGCACCACGCCGCTCAAACTACTGTTTGTCTCTCACTGCCCGTTGTGCTTACCTTATGCCCTCGCAGGTTTGTCAGGTCGATATCCTGCTGAAACCCCCATCACGTGATGGGGATGCAGGGATGCGCCCCACATTTATTCCCCATTTGGACACTAAGTGAATCTGTGCCCCAGTAATAGGCGGGGTCAAACCGTCTTGCGTAAGTCCACCTGCCTGTTCCCTGTACTATACAACATACACAGCCCGTGCAGCTACTCCTTCGTGATTGGATTGAGTTTAGTGTGGGGGGGGGGTCCTTTGGACGACGATGGACGGGAATATTTCCTTGTCAAGCCCAAGTAACGCTCTCGGCATGGGATTATTGCTGGGACTCGGTTACTACGCTCCCTCCCTGCCCACTTGTGTCCAATTAGCTTATTTCCTTTTCCGCACTGCTAACGTGTTGTTACATCCTCTAGGGTGTGGTGCTACACTGGTTCTTCACCTATGTAAGGTGACCAGCAGCCCACTGGCCTCTTGGTTATTATCCTGCGCTCATTTGCCTTTTGTGTCTCTACATACACAAGTCCCTGTCTCCTACATCTGATCCTGCAATGTTTCCCCTCCTGATTTTTGGCCTGGTGACTGGAACTGCGGTGGCACGTTGTCCATCTATCCTAGGTGTACATTGGGCCGTGAGTACACCGATATTCTTCACCGGGTGCGCACGCCCTGCCATGCGCCCCTTTCCAGCGCTGCCCTTTTGTCTTACCTGCCTCTCGATTTATTCTCCCGCCATCCATTATGCACGCCACGTTCCCGGCCAAACAATGCCCACAGCCGTCGACTGGCCGTGAAGAGTCCACTGGGCTGTCGATGACAGGGAAATGGTCGTACTCCTTGCCCCTGCGCACGTGTTTTATTTCACCGGTGTTTCGTGGCCAACTTTTGCTATGCAGGTTCGTTTCTACCTCAGCGGCTCAGCAGATTCATGATGCCCTGTCAGGTCGTGCATATTCAATATGTCTGATAATCTGTTGCTGTTACTTACGCTTCATTCATCGCGGTGTCGCCGTTTGGAACCAGCTGACGCTGGGGTGTTCTTCTGACCCTTACTTTCTACGGATACCTTTGTCCTTATTTCCCTTAGTAAGTTTGATACATCTCAGTTGTTTTATTATGTTTTGAGCAGAGTCTCATGTTCTATATACTTAGAACTTCGTTGTTATAGACCAGGATATCCCCAACTCACAAGAGGATCTGTGTGCCTCTCCTTCCCACTCACTAGCTGAGTCTTCTTAAAGTTTGGATTTCTATTGTCTTATGTGTGTGCATTGCTCCTACAGTATATACACACCCGTTGGATGTCAACGCGCAGCTCATACGACACGTATGTACATCAGCGACCCGTCCGTATGCATGCTAGTAAGGCCAGCAGACAGGCATTAGACTCCCTGGCGCTGGATCTTAGGCATGCTACACATTGTGGGTTGGGAACCGAGCCCTGGTCCTCTGCAAGCAGTGGTGTTCTACAACTATGCTCCAGCCCCACTTGGGACCAAACTCCTGACCATCTGCCTCCAGCTCACGAGTACTGGGATCTCGGGTGTGCAGCACTGTGGCCTGGGATCTGGGCTTTGTGCCTCCCAGGCGAGCACTCTTCCACCTGAGCCACATCCCCCAGGGCCCAGGTAGAAGACTTTATGAAAGCGTGGTACTGGAGGCGTTTATCTTTCTCACTTTGCCGGTGTGCGGTAGTCTCTGTGTCATTATCGACTTCAACAGAATAAGCCAGCGTGACTGCACCTCCCGACGCCACGACACCGCCATCTACGCTCTAGCCCACTGCTGTGTCCTGTGAATCTGTACACTGGCAAACCCTTGGCCCTACTTGGCCCTTTAGCCACAGGACAGCATCCTGATTTCTGGGCGCATTCCAGGGCCCGGCATCGTGCCCATCCTGCCACATGACCTTTACCACGCACCCGGCTAAGATCCTGGTGCCAGGCTGACCCATACCCCTCTCCCAGCTAGCTGCCTCTTGGGGTTACTCAAAGGCAGAACTCACCTCTATCCAGCACTCTGCTCCTGATCATCGGGCTTAGAGAATTCCCACCTGACAAGACTCCAATCTCCATGCAGCTTAGTTCAGCAGCTTGAAGCTTGAGGTTCAAGCGAGCCTCAGTTAACCCCCAAGAGCAGTTGTGCTCGCAAATGGCCTCTCCCCCCTTTTGCTCTAATAGTACCACCTGCTAAGCTTGGTTCCTACATTAACATGCTCCAGACAGACATTTCCAGGACAAGACCGGGGTGGTACCTCTCCTGTAGTTTCAGCATTCAGGAAGCAGGCAGGAGGGCTGCACACGTCGAGGCACAGCCTGAGCTCCCAGTGTGAGTTTAGGGCTTAGGCCTGGCTATATAGTGAGACCCTTGTCTCAAAAAAAAACTCAAAATGGTAGGAGCGTGGTAGCGCCACAGCTCTAATCCCAGCAAGAGAAGATGACGTTAAGGTACCTCATAAAGTGAGCGACGTCTCAAAAATAAAAAATAACACAAATCCTTATATAATTCGTAATGACCAATTCCAGGTGGAAACTAAAGTACTTGAACCCAGGCCAGCAGGCTGGTCCAGAATTGGGGTTTGCCTGCCTTATCCAGGGAGTAGGGCGCATCTCCCTCTAAACAAGTCTGGGTGAGCAGGCGCAGTCCTCCAAGCCCCCCAATATACAGCCAGGCAGTGTTCTGTATATACCACGTGTACATACCCAAACGAGAAAAAGTTTTAATTGTAAAACTAACTTAAGGGAGGAAGAGCGGGGGAAGGGGATGATTGGGGTGGGATGGGGAACAGGAACCTGATTCTTCAAAGTGGCTCTGTCCCTGGGCCACCCCACAGGACACGGCCATCTATCCCCAGGGCGGGGCTAGTGTTATAAAATGACAATATAAATAGATTTCTAGAAAAAACGAGGCTGTCCAGGTGCAGTAGTCATTTGCTGCGGAGGCTGGGGAGGGGAGGCCCCAACCTGTCCCCCCACCAGACTCAGGAAGGGGGCGCGGAGCTCTGGGAAAAGGCCACTTCTTCGGACATTCATGATTACCCCTCAATGGCTCACGGGGTAGGGGCTGGGGGCCACCAGGCAAGGCTGGAGATCCCCACTCGCAGGGGAGGACAGAGAAGCTGGGCTCGGTGCACGTGGTGCACACACGCACGCACGCACGCACGGATGCACACGCCTCTCTCACAGTGTCCTCTCTGCTACCAGTGACCCCTGCTGCATATTTCCGTGATGGGCAGCTGCCCTCTCTCCTGTGGACAGACAGGGAGGGGCCTCTTCTGAAGCATGAGGGCCCCTGGGAACCCCACTTGATCCCATGTGTCTCTGTGTGCTTCAAGTCACAAAATCAAAACTAGAGTTCAGCAGTAGGGGTCCCATGGAGCCCCAAACCCAACACAGTGTGGTACACAGTGTCCTCGTGGGCTGGGGGAGTAGGCGCCCCCTACTGGGCTCTGCTGGGCAGGGTGGCCCGGGGTTCTTTGGTTCAGTGCTGGGTGCCCGGCTCATCTGGTGCGGTGCTGGCGCATGAGGGGCACGATGCTGGCAGGGGGGCCCGCCTTGGTGAGGAATGGATGCTTCAGCAGCTCGGCTGCTGTTGCCCGCTGTGCTGGGTCCCGCACCAGCAGGCGGTCCAGGACCTTTCAAGAGATTGGGAGGTCCTGTGGGGAAGCAGGGGAGGGCACTCGCTGTGGGGCCAATTTCCACCCACGTCCTGTGGGCTGACGGCACCTTGGGGAGGCGTTTAGGGAGGGTTGAAGGAGTCTCAAGGGTCACCACTGGTTCTTGTGAGTCCGCCACGCCCACCACCTTCATGATTTGGCAAGGAGCTGACAGCAGCCCCTTCCCACTATGCAGGGCCCCCCCCCAGACTACTCTGTCCCTGTCCCTGCCTCTACCTGGACACAGCTTTTGGGGACTGTCAGGCAACCTGGGCCCAAGCTAGGATACAGAGAGCCATGTGGCTGTCTCTTGACACACAGGCCTCAGGCCAGTAACGCAGTGCTCCAGCCATGCCTGGGGGGAGGAAGTGGGGCTCTGCTCACCTTGTGCAGGTTCTTCAATCGGGGGGGCAGATTTGTCCCGAATCTCTTAATGGCTTTGAGGGGCTGGCTCATTGAAGTAGGGGGGCTTCCCCATCCCACCCATCTCAATCACCATTACCCCAGTGAGCCAGATGTCCACCTGGGGTGGGAAAGGGACCACAGGGCTGAGTGTGGAGGGGCATCCAAGCTGTGTGACTCCCAGGAGGCCTGGCCCCCTTCCAGCACTGTTCCTAGTCTGCACCGCACCCCCGGCCTCCCAGATACCCAGTCGGCCACACTTGCCGAGCTCGGGCTCTGGCGGAGAACCCTTCCGAGAACGCTGCACACGGGGCACCCTGCTCTCTGCCAGGCCCCGCCCCCCTCCCCTCCAGTTTCCCATTCATCCAGCAGTAGTGGAGCCATGACCCAGCCTGCCCAGACAGCAGCTGGGACACAAGGCCAGGTCAGTCACATGACCCAAGCTGAGCCAATCAGCATTAGTCCTGGGACTTCACCCAAAATATCTGGGACAGGAGGACTGGGACAGGACAGCTCACAGGACAGCTCACAGGACATGCATCCTGAGTCTGCTGCCACAGGAGGGGTGTATATGCCCAGGTCAGGGCAGCCACAGGAATCAGGTGAGAAGGGCACTGCCACACAGTCAAAGGCTGCTCTCCCCCAAACCTCAGAGATGTCCCAGGGCTCTCACGCACCCCTCTGGTGTGCCTTTTTTGCTTTTGCCAACCATGATGCCTTCCCTTTCTCCCTGACAGGTACTGGGTCAAGTCTGCTGACTCAGGGGGAGGAAGCCTCAGGTCAGGCAGGCCACCCCCCAGTGGCCAGTGGGGCACATCAGGTAGTGACTGGCATGGGGTACCTGTCCCGTCTCCACCAGCAGCTTCCTGCAAGTGGTGAGCCATGCCTTCCCAACAGAGACTGGGAGATCAGCTACCAGAATGCAGGCTGCTTGGGGCTGGGGGCCGGGCCGCCCTGGGCTCACCTCCGGCCCATAGGGAAGGCGAGATATGAGCTCCGGGGCCATCCAGTAGGGCGTGCCGACCAGCGACTTCCTCCGAGGCACCTCCTTGCTCACCTGGGCACAGAACCCGAAGTCGGACTTGGCTTCCACTCCTAGCCAGGAGAGCAAGTTGCCACACGGATGCAGTTGATGGTGGTCCGCGCAGGCTCTCGCTGCCTTGGCTTGCCGAGCGATTCTGCACACGCTCCACCCTGTGGTAGCGAGCCAACTGGTCCAGAGGGCAGGTCTCTGCCAGCTCTCTCGTGGCAGGCCCCTTCGGGGCGTTCGCCCCTGGTGTCTCTATAGGGGAAGTGGCTGGTGCTTGCACTCGCGTACTCAGCCATGGTCCCCTCATGCAGGAAGCCGATGCTATGGGCTTTCGTTCGTGTACCCTCTCTCTCCATCCAGCTTAGTGCGCCGCTTGCCTGTGTCCTCAGGCTGCCATAGGACCAGCCAGTCTGCTGACTGGCTGCTCGTAGCTAGAGGGGGGCAGGTACCAACAGATACTCTCTGGCGCGTGATCAGCCGAGGACTGGGGGGGGGGAGGGACAGAGGGATGACTCTCCTGGGGGGGTGCCCACAGACCGAGGAGGGACTGACTCTCCTGTGGGGGGAGCACACAGACCGAGGATGGACTGACTCTCCTGGGGGGGGGGCACACAGACCGAGGAGGGACTGACTCTCCTGGGGGGGAGCACACAGACCGAGGAGGGAATGACTCTCCTGGGGGGGAGCACACAGACCGAGGAGGGACTGACTCTCCTGGGGGGGATGCACACAGACCGAGAGGGAATGACTCTCCTGGTGGGGGAGCACACAGACCGAGGATGGACTGACTCTCCTGGGGGGGGAGCACACAGACCGAGGAGGGAATGACTCTCCTGGTAGGGGGAGCACACAGACCGAGGAGGGACTGACTCTCCTGGGGGGGGAGCACACAGACCGAGGAGGGACTGACTCTCCTGGGGGGGGGGCACACAGACCGAGGAGGGAATGACTCTCCTGGTAGGGGGAGCACACAGACCGAGGAGGGACTGACTCTCCTGGGGGGGGGAGCACACAGACCGAGGAGGGACTGACTCTCCTGGGGGGGGAGCACACAGACCGAGGAGGGAATGACTCTCCTGGGGGGGGAGCACACAGACCGAGGAGGGACTGACTCTCCTGTGGGGGGAGCACACAGACCGAGGAGGGACTGACTCTCCTGGGGGGGAGCACACAGACCGAGGAGGGACTGACTCTGCCTGGGGGGGGGGCACACAGACCGAGGAGGGATTGACTCTCCTGGGGGGGGGGAGCACACAGGACCGAGGAGGTGCCTCTGCCTCTCCCTTTGGGGGGGGGGGGAGCACACAGACCGAGGAGGAAATGACTCTTCTGGGGGGAGCACACAGACCGATGAGGAAATGACTCTGCCTGGGGGGGGGAGCACACAGACCGAGGAGGGACTGACTCTGCCTGGGGGGGGAGCACACAGACCAAGGTGGACTGACTTGGCCACAGCCAGTCCCCAGGACTCCCGTTAGGAGCTGTGGCCCTGACTCCTGAGGTGTTTGTGGCTTTTCTGGCGCACAGAACTCAGGTCCCTGGCGCCAGACTCAGAGGCAGGACCTGAACTAAAACGGAGAAGGCAGTGGAGCCAGCTTCAGGGAGCACAGGTCCAGACTGGCTGGAAGAGTGGCCAGCTCTGGGCCCAGTCTGGCCTGGTCCAGTGAAGAGAGGCCTCAAGATGACCCAGTGAGAGGAAGCTGACACCTGGGTCCATAGTATGCCTGCGGCAGGTGTCTAATGGCCAACTGTCAGGGCAATGAGTCCCTGGGACCCTGTGTGGAGGGCGGGGGGATAGATGCTTGTAGTCCCAGTACTCAGGCGTCTAGGGCAGGGGTTAAAGGCTTAGGCTATACAGCAAGGGCCAGGCCAGCCCAGGCCACAAAGAACCTATCTCGAAACACAAAAACCAGCTGGGCATGATAGTTCATGCCTTTAATGGCACCCAGCACTCAGAAGGCAGAGGCAGGTGGATCTTTATGAGTTCCAAGCCAAGCTGGTCTATACAGTGAGTTTCAGGCCCGCCAAGGCTACATAGTCAGACCCTGTCTCAACAACAAACCAACTCAACAGGGGCACCAGGCCAGCTGCGAGACTGGGCAGCCTGTGACCCAGACTCTGGACCGGTCTGTATAGAGCAGCTCAGCTGGCTGTTCCTGCAGCCAACGGGACAGGACCTCACTCTACTGCAACAGCAGGTGGGAAGGGGTGAGGCAGGGACCCCAGGCCCCCAGGGAACAAGAGCTCCCGAGAATGTGGGCACATGACCTACAGGCTGGAATGGAAGGGGAGGAGAAGCCTGCGCCTGTGCGAGCACCCCCAGCTTCCTGGCCAAGAAGCTGCTCTGCTCCACCTGACCGCGATGGCTGAAACCTCACGTCAAAGAAAGTAAGAAAATGTCTCCTTTTTGCTGTTCTGTCAAAGCGTGAAGAGCTGCACATGGGAGCTGCCTGCTCACCCGGCCGTCGTGGGTCAGCAGGATGGAGTCGCTCTTGATGTCACGGTGGATGACACCCTGGGCATGGAGGACGGACAGCGCCTGCAGCACAGCCAGGCACACGGCAGCGATCTGCTCCTCATTCATCCTGTCCAGGCAGAGGGACAGCTGGGCACACGGGACCCCTACCCTGCCCCGGGAAGCCAAGAGAGGCCACATGGACCTGCCTTGACGAGAGCCAGGAGGGCGCTAAGACCCCGAGACGGGACCGTGTGAGCTGCCAGCTGCCCATCGCACTCTGGAGGGGCTTGTCCTATCATGAGGCCAGAAGGGACCGGCTCCACCCGGGGAGGACTGAGCCAGCAGGCTGGGGACCAGCCAGACTCCAGCACTACCTCGTGTGGGTGACGATGTCGGTGAGCGCGCCTCCCTCCAGGAACTCCATCACCACCCAGAGCTCGTCCCCCACCAAGTAGCTGTTGTACATCTCCACCACGTTCTCGTGCCGGTAGTCCCGCATGATCACCACCTGGGAGGGAGGGAGTTAAGGAGCAGAGGCCTGGTCTGTCTTCAGACTCCATGCCAGCCTCCTGCCTGTCTAGCATGCTGCCCCACCTGGCTTGGCCAGCTGTCCCCTTCTGCCAAGCCCAAGCAGACCCTGTGGCTGATGCCACCATTATGGGGTGGGGGCCCTCTAACCCTTCTCAGTGAGTCCTGGCTGGTCTTTGAGTGGTCTGACCCTCATGGGGATCAGGAGAGGAGGGGGACAAGAAGCAAGCAGATAATGACGAGTGGGTCGAGAGTGACAGAGAACTCCAGGCTAAGAAGGTTCGGAGCTGGGGAGGTGGCGCACGCCTTTAATCCCAGCACTTAGGAGGCAGAGGCAGGTGGATCTCTGTGAGTTCAAGGCCAGCCTGGTCTACACGGTGAGTTCTAGGCCAGCTGGGATAATAGGGAGACCCTGTTTCAAAAAAAAAAAAAAAGAGGCCAGGAAAGACCCAGGGCCTGGGGGCGGGGGGCGGGGGGAGCTACGTGTACAGGACCAGGCTCAGTGGCTCAGTGGAATGTTCCTAGTGTGGCCAAGGTGCTGGGATGTGGGTTAGGGAAGAGGCTGGGGCGGCCGAGAACTGCTGAGCCTGGACAGATGCATACCAGGGAGTCCCGTGCGAGAGGCAGGGGACGCTCAGCACAGCACACTCTCCCCTCAACACCCCATGACTAGACCCCAAGGCTGCCAAGACCCAGAGGTGGATCGAACCAAGGCAAGGCAGGGTGGCTGGACTCTGCCCTGAGGCATGGTGTGGAGTGACCAGGGGACACCTCAAGTGATGGCTGCAGCAGGAACGCCAGGGAGAGAATGAGGCTGCGCAGAAGCTGCCTGACAACAGAGAGCTCAGGCTGTGCTCTGGAGTGACGTGCATGCGGTAAATCTCCCAGAGACAGGGACTCTGACAGGCCTGTGTGGGCTCAGTGAGGAGAGCCTGCGACCAGGTGGGAACAAGAGCGGCCAGGGGCTGGGCACCTATCAGGACAGAGGCAAAGGCAGGGGCCGGGCACCTATCAGGACAGAGGCAAAGGCAGGGGCCGGGCACCTATCAGGACAGAGGCAAAGGCAGGGGCTGGGCACCTATCAGGACAGAGGCAAAGGCAGGGGCTGGGCACCTATCAGGACAGAGGCAAAGGCAGAGGCCGGGCACCTATCAGGACAGAGGCAAAGGCAGGGGCCTTATGCTAGGGACAGACCTCAGAGGAAGGACCTGGGCTGGCACCAGGTTGGGGGTGCAGGACAGAGAGGGGACACGGAAGGCACCTCATTAAAGAGCAGCTCGCGCCTCTGCTGCTTCCGCAGGTCCATCTTCTTGACGGCCACCAGCTGGCCCGAGCTGCGCACGGTAGCTATGCACACGATGCCTGTGGACCCCTCGCCGATCTTGATGAAGTTATCCAGATAGGAGCGTGGGTCCCCGGGGTCTACCACTAGCTGCAGAGCAGCCCGGAACTGCTCGTGGGACACTCGCTGGGGCTCCCGCTGGGGTGAGCGAGGCCCGGGGGGCCCAGGGGCAGGGGGCGCAGTGGGGGCAGGGAGGGCACGAGCTGGAGGGGCCAGTTGGGGCTCTGAGGCATGGGGACCCAGCACGCCAGGGCTGGGGGCACCGCGGGCTCGGGTGGGAGGCCGAGAGGACGAGGACTGGGAGGCAGTGAGGCCCCCGGCTGATGGCCCATTAGGGGCCATACTGTGTGGTTCCCCCTGCAACAGAAGAAAGAGGTGCTGTGAGCAGAGGCTGGGTCAGCTCTCCCTAGCTGGGTGACACACATGGGTGGTCAGGGTGAGCAACGCACAGGGACTGGGGCTGGGTGTGGGGGAAGGAAAGGAAAGCACAAGACGTGGACGCCGGACTGCTGGGTGGGGGTGGGTTACCTGAGCACCCCGGGCAGGGTGGTCCGTATCAGCCCGTGGGTACGTGTTAAAGGGCCTGCCAGCTGCTAGTTTCGCCCCGCTGGCCAGAATGGCAGGCTGGGGGGTGCCGACGTCAGGGCCAGAGAGGGGGCGCTTATCCCGGGAGGCCTCCTGGGGTCCTCCCAGGCCCTCCCTGGAGGACTTGGGCCTCTTCTCTGGCCCCGCCCGCCGCCTGTCATCACTGCCGCTGCCTGCCTCACTGCGGCCTGGAGCCCGACCTCGGGCTCCGGCCTTCTCGGGGCCCACTCTGGCCTGGGCGGCCCGTTCCTCTGGAACCCCGTTCTCTTGGTGGGCACGGGCAGGCGGTGGGCTGTCTCTGCGCAGGGAGTTGGAGCGTGTTACCGACATGTTCTCAAACTCGTCGAGCAGCAGGGTGAGGGCACCATCCTTGGCACCTCTGCTGCCGCGCACGATGGTCTGGGGTCCAGGCAATGGCAGGGTAAGGCCAGGCAAGGAGGGGACACGGGACGTGCATCCGACAAGAGACAGGACAACACAACACAGAGACAAGACAGAGACAGGTGAAGCAATGGCATGGTGATGAGGGGGATGGGGGACCCAACGGCCTCCCAGAACTGCTGTCGCCCCCACAGGCCATGCTGGGGGCTCCCTTGAGAAGCGCCTCCTGACTTCCCCTGGCTCCCGGCCTAGGAGTGAGTCCTACCCTGTGGGCTGGGGGGAGTGAGGGAGCCTAGCCTGTAATTGGCCAGGACAGCTGCAAATTACAGGCTGCCCAGCTCAGCACTTCCTCCCCCGCAGGCTGCCAGCATCGGTAACCTCAAACCACTTGCTCCCTTGGAGCAGAGGACGGGGTGCAGAGTGAGAAAAGCCTCCGCCTAAAGTCACGGCCGAGGGGCCCTGTGAGCTGCGTGGCAATCAGCACCGCAATACCCTGAGACAGCAGCCCTCGCACCCACTGCCCATCACTCTGCCCATCTTGGGGATGGAGTTGTGAGCTCTGAGCACACGGCCTTGCTTGCTCCTGCCAACACACCACGTGCCACGTGCCCACCACATGCCACGTGCCCACCACGTGCCACATGCCCACCCATCAGGTGGCTTCCCTCAGCTCTTGGCCCTGCCTGAACCTACACTTCCTCCAAATGTGTGTCGCCTTGGCCGCCTCCCTTTCCCCTGGCGCGGCACGGTTGGCTCTGCTCACACGGACTTTAAACCCAAGTCCCTAGCTCCCTCCCTGCGTGTTCTCTTCTGGGCCCTTCACACCAGCGGACAGAGCTGTGTCCATCCTCAGCCAGCTCTGCCCTGTGCGAGCTGCCCAAGTGAGCTTCCTCTGCTGTGCCCGTCCACCTATGTCTCACTCACAGGAGATACTAGAAAGCTTTTGTTAAGGGAAGAGGGACGAAGGCAGGAGGGAGGGGGAGCTGCCCCACCTCTGCCCACAGGTGGCAGACAGAGCCTGGCCGGCCTCTGCTACTCAGGGTGCGCGCTGAGACCACAAAGCTGCCAGCTGAAGGCATGGCCTTGTCCAGGGAGCCCAGGCAGCAAGGTGGACGCCTGTCAGGCCTTGGTGCCGGCAGAACTCGGGGTCAAGAACCCCAGGTCTGCAGGCCGTAGCAGCTGAGGAGCTGCGTACAGGTTGGAACAAGTGCCGACCACCTGGACGACCAACTGGGCAGGGGGCAAGAAGCAGGGGCAAGATTCCTGGGGATACTTCACAGGGACACAACCTGACAAGTGGTCACAGAGCTCATGGGGGTGGTGCTGGGGTTGGCCGTTTGGGGGCTGTGGACTGAGAAGAGTGAGAGCCCGTTTCAGAGCCAGCTACCCCTGGCTCTAGCTGGCCTGGGTCATGAGTAGCCCCAAACGCAGACTAGGATGTAAAGACTGGCCTTGTAAACAACGGAGAGCAGTCCGGGTAGCCAGAGGACCCTGCAGACTACAGAAATACATACCCCGGAAGACCCTGATCTGGGACCGGGCACTCTGACTGTGCCCACCCTGCTGATTCCCCGACCTGGGACCGGCCACTCTGACTGTGCTCACTGCTGATTCCCTGCTCTCCCGCCAGGCCTGGGCTGGGCACTGGGAGAGGATGAATCAGCCACAGGACTGCCCAGCCGCCAAGTCTGCTGACCGACAGGCACACCCAACTCCACCCACTGCGGACAAGCCTGGCCTTACTGCCCTCAGTCCCACCACCTATGGAACAAAGTCCAGCTACAAGACCAGCTTCAGCAGGCCCAGCAGGAACACGTGACTCTGGCCCCACCATGCTGTAGGCCACGTCTGGGCAACGGGACAACGGGACAACGGGTCTTACACGGTGCATCATGGCAGAGTCGGGATGGGGGAGGCCTGGGGTGCAGAACTCAGGTCCCATGCCGACTCTGCCGTGCTGCTCAGATGACAGAAAACTTGTACAGGACTGCGTGGTCTGTGCCGCACAGAGCTGTGGACTCTGCTTCTGTCCTGTCTCCCTGTGCCTCAGCCTGGACCCCTTCAAGCCTTGGGAGGCAGCCTAGGTACCCCCTAGCCCAGCCCCGACGCTGCATGGGAACACTGGGAAGACCAAAGTCTGATGTGTGGTACTGGGGTACGGGGGGTTAGCATGAGCTTCAGGGCGAGGCTGCTGAGTAGAAGGCTGTACTACAGAGGTGGGGGTCCAGTAAGGCCGAGGGCAGTGAGGGGCTGGGCTACCCCAGCAGTGTGGGCTGGGGTGTGCCGACAGTTACCTTAGGGGCTCCAGGCTGGATGGAGGTGATGCAGGCAGGGTCAATGAGAGGCTTGGGCCGGCGGGCTGACTCCTCAATCAGGCTCTGCCACTGCCGGGGCAGCCCTGTGAACTTCTGCTCGTGTTGGTCAAAGCCCGTGTGTACTCGGTGCTCGAAGTTGGACGGGGCCGAGATCTCGACCCGCTTCTTCCTCTTCCCAAACATGGTGCTGAGGCGTCAGCACCGCAAGTGTGTGCACCGTACCTTCGCCGCTTCCAGGCACCTGCAGGACAGGGTGATCATTCACTCACGCTCTCCTGTGCCCTGCCCTCCATGGCTCAGCAGCTCTCCCGCCTACCACTAGGGGGCAGCAGCCTCCTCCTGGGCCCATGGCTTTGCTTCACTCAATCTACTCTTGGACTCCAGGTCCAAGAGCCCTCACACAACACACACCCCTTCCACCCCCACCTCCACATCAGCTTCACACCTCAGGGCCTTTGCGGAGGCAGTTCCTTCCCAAGCAGCCCCAAAACAGCCCTCTCCCTCTGGTTCTGAGTGGGTGCTGAACCCTTCCCCAACCACCACAGGTAAAACAGCCCCAGAGCTTGCTGACCAAGACGTCACCTTCAGAAGAATCTGGTGTTGGTTCACGTTTAGTGCCTTTAACCCCTGGCCCCTACACATACACTCCAAATGCCAGTCTGGTCACAACCACTGGCTACTGATCCATGGGATCCCTGGCTTCACTGTGGCAGTCTGCTATCTTTAGGGCCTAGGTCTAGATGGTAACTGGGCACTTAGATAGTACCAGCCAGGAATAAATGCTCAGTAAAGGCTACTTAAGAATCAAATGGGGGCTGGAGAGATGGCCTAGCGGTTAAGAGCGCCGACCGCTCTTACAGAGGACCCGGGTTCGATCCCCAGCACCCACATGGCGGCCGAAAGCCGTCTGAAGCTCCAATTCCAGGAGAACTCCAGCTCCAGGGGAATCCGAGACCCTCTTCTGACCTCCGCGGCATTGCACGACACGGGTGCACAGACCTGCATGCAGACAGTACATTCATACACATACAGAAATAAAAAAAAAAAAAAAATCAAATGGGGGCCGGGCGTGGTGGCTCACACCTTTAATCCCAGCACTCAGGAGGCAGAGGCAGGTGGATCTCCGTAAGACTGAGGCCAGCCTGGTCTACACAGAGAGTTCCAGGCCAACTGTGGCTACAGGGAGACCCTATCTCAAAAAGACTGGGGGAAAAAAAAGAATCAAATGGCTCGGTGGTTAGGCTGCTCCTGCAGAGATCTGGGATTTGGTTCCCAGCATCCTAACTAACCACTGTCTATAACTCCAGTTCCAGGTCTGACCCTCTCTTCTGACCTCTGCAGGCACTGCTTGACCTGGGTGCGCTCAGATGCATGCAAGAATGCACTCATACACATTAAAAAACAAAAACAGCCGGGCGTGGTGGCACACACCTTTAATCCCAGCACTCTGAAAGCAGAGGCAGGCGGATCTCTGGTTTACAGAGTGAGTTCCAGGACAGCTGGGGCTACAGGGAGACCCTATCTCAAAAAGACAAAAAAAACACAAAAAACGAAAGCAAAAATAAGTTAATAAACAATCAGTTAACCAAATGGTGAGCCTGTGGTAGTAGCATTGGTCTGAAATCCCAGGAGGCAGGAAAAATAGAAAATGCAAGGCCTGCTGGGATACAGAGTGAGTTCAAGTTATCTTGCTCAACTGTGTGAAATTCTGGCTCAAAATAAAATAAGGGGTGGGGAGTAGTTAGCATGCAAGAGGTCCTGGGTTCCGATCAATCCCAGTCATGCACAATAAAAAGGGGGAGTAGGCTGAAGGAAGGGGTGATGGTGGTGCCCCACAGAGAGCTCGAGAATGACGTCAGTGGGGCCGGACAGCCACAGCACAACTGTCCCGTTTCTTGCTGACCGTGACCCCTGCAAGTGACTTGAGCCCCGCCCAGGCTCAGACCAACCCCTCAGTGCTGGGGAGAACAGCCCTCGGGGAGCCCCAGGTCCTCTGCTCAGCAGTGGAGTGGCCCCGCCCCAGCCGTTCCTCAGGGAAGCCCTGGAGTCACAACACAGACCTGGTCTGAAGCTGGCTGGGCTAGAAGTGCCCTTGGGTGGGTGACTTCTCCTCTCCGGCCTTTAGGTTACTCATCTGTGGGAGAAGAAGAACAGATCTATCATTCATTGATTAATACCCAAAGGCCTCTGTGTCCAGCCCTCTGCTGGCTGGTGGAGGGACACGATGACCACTAGACAGCCTGTGACCCACTGGGGTATCCACATGACAGAGCAAACTGGTAGGAACTGGGAAGGCAGTGTGCTAGGGGAAGGCTTCCGCCAGGAGGCGCTGGCGAGCGGAGGCCCAGAGGACCCAGAGGGTGCCACAGGGGACTTGGGTTTCCCTCCCAGCCAGCTCCCCAGTACCTGCCACAGTGGCTGGCACCAGGGAGAGGCCGCAGCCAAATGTTCACGGTGCCCTGGCTGGGTCTCCCCATGGCCCGGCACGGCTCCCTGTCTGTGGGTGCTGCCAGCTCCGCCCACGGGAGGACAGTAATGGGCGTCTAGCCACGGGAACCGGTTTGACAGAGCAGCCCAGTGGGAGACAGGTGGGGATCCAGCAGCTAACCTGTCTCAACTGGTCCCAAGAGGCCAGCAGGTGGCCAGTTTCTCTGTTTGACCTAGGCCCAGAGGTCCCTGGCTGAGGCCTGGGACAGACAGGCACCTCTGGCTTTCAGGGTGGGGGGCACCTTCACAGTCTCCTCAGCACCAGCTCAAAACTGCATTCCTCCTTCCGGTCTTTCCTGCCTGGCCTACCCTGGAAGCCTGACCTGCACTCTGCACCAGGCAGCCCCCACACCCCATCCTGGCTTTCCACCCCGCTGGCTCGAGGCCTGTCCCTACAACCCCCAACAACACTGCACCTCCCCACTGTCCTCGGGCAGCCTCCCTTGGAGCCATATGTCCTGGGATCTCCTCCTCCTGGTCTAGC
The DNA here is from genome assembly GCA_009823505.1 of Rhizomys pruinosus. Taxonomy (NCBI): domain Eukaryota; kingdom Metazoa; phylum Chordata; class Mammalia; order Rodentia; family Spalacidae; genus Rhizomys; species Rhizomys pruinosus. The sequence continues at coordinate 1,987,880 of VZQC01012905.1, forward strand.
CTGCTCTTCACCTTCAACTCTTGGCTCTGCCCCTCAGCTCCCTCCTCCCACACTTGAGGCCCCAAGGCAGCTCCGAGACTTGACTTAATAGGGTGTGTGTGTGTGTGTGTGTGTGTGTGTGAGAGAGATATCTCTCACCAAACCTGGGGAGGTGCTCAGGATGGAAATGGGGAGGCCATGGGGCAGCCTGCCTTCCCAGACTCCCACACAGACCCCCACCTATAACTCCCAAGATACCCTGCACACTGCAGCTGCCTGCGACCCTGGAGGGGAAGGGGCGGAAGGACACACCTCCGGATATTTGCCGGGCCACCCCTTTCCTCTGGGCACCACGTGGAGGGCAGGACAAACAGAGGAACTGGCCTTGTTTATAATGACCTGGCGCAGCCCCCACCCAGGCCCTCCTAGGCGTCTCCTGACCCGGGTGGGCAGAGATGGGGCTCAGAGGCCAGTTCAAAACTTCAGAGCCTGGCAGCCCAGGCCTCGAAACCCCAGTTCCTAGCTCGATGGGCATGGTGTGACCTGGTTTTTACATTTCTGAAGTGGGGCTGACCCAATCGGCCACAGCCCACGCAAGGGAGCTCAACACATGATGCCACGGAAATGGCTGTAACTGGTGAGCCTCAGGGTCCTCCTGTGAAGACGGAAAGCAGCCAGCTTTTACAAGGGGTCGCAGACACAAGACAAGGGCTGTAGGCCAGCCTCAGAGCCGCTAGGATTCAAGATCAGATCACACACTGTCAAGTTCTCAGTGCTGGTCTCCATGACAACAGCTGCCAGCACAGAACCTACTGTGTGATGTCTCTCTTCCAACCACCACTTTATCCAGCGTCCCTTTTTGCTCCTACTCAGGAAGAAGGGGCCACGACAAGCCCTGGGTCTCAAATAAGGAAAAGGCACACAGAAGGCGCCGCACTTCCCCAGGGCAAACCAAGGGTGGACACTGGAGTAGGCTGCTTCATCCAGGGCCGGTGGCCCCTACTTCTGGGGAGGGCAGAGCCGCTGCTCAAGGAGCCCTGTCCTGTGCCACCCATACAGCCCTGTGACAGGTGCTCACGGACTCTCAGTTCTCTGGTGTGGAGCTGAGACCCGAGAGAGAAGGAAACTCCTTGCCAGGGATACTTAGTGAAGGGCAGCCAGGATTTGGCCCCAGGCAGCTGGGCGGCACAGGGTAGGCTCTTATCTGCCTGCGCTGTGTAAGGCTGCTGGTCGTCTCTAAGGTAGGCTCTGGCCACAGTGCTGCCCTTGCCTCTCCCTGCTCCTTCTGTGTCCAGACTTGGCATCTCTTCTCCTGTGCTGGCCTGCAGGGGTTGGACCCTGCCTCCCACCCAGCCCATCCTGGTTCACGGGGAATGGGGCATCCATGCCCCACACATGGGTCTTTGTGAGACAGATGGCTATAGAAAAGACACTTGACGACCTGTTCCTGGGGCTGGAGAGATGGCTCAGCAGTCAACAGCACTGGCTGATCTTGCAGAGGAGCCAGGTTCAGTTCCCAGCACATATATGGTAGCTATTGAGAATCCTTACCTCCAGTTCTGGGGGATCCAGTGGCCTACTCTGACCTCCACAGTATTGTGTATGTGCACTTACATACATGCAGGCAGTACACGTATACACATATAAAATAAAATAATAAAATAAAGATAATAAAACTTTTTTTTTTGTTCTTTTTTAGACAGGGTCTCCCTGTAGCCCCAGCTGGCCTAGAACTCACAGAGATCTGCCTGCCTCTGCCTCCCGAGTGCTGGGATTACAGGCATGTACCACCATGCCTGGTAAATAAAGCATTTTTAAAACCATGTTTCTGGGTCTGCTGAGATGGCTCAGCGGGTAAAGGTACCTGTCACTGGGTCTGATGACTTGGGTGTGATCAAGGCTGGAAGAGGGAACTCCCTCCTGCAAGCTGCCCTCTGACCTTCACACATATAAATGTAAAAAAAAAAAAAGAAAGAAAAAACATTTTTTTGAGGGGCTGGAGAGATGGTTTAGTGGTTAGGAATACTGGGTGTTCTTCTTACTCACACACATGAAGGCAAAACACCCATATACATGCAACAGAAGTAAAGTCATCAAAATTTCTGGGGGGGGGGACTATCAAAACCCCAAACTGTCCCTGGATCCAAATGACAAGTCCATTGCCACCATGACAGGACCAGTGGCCCTGGGCAGATGCCAGTGCAGAGCTCCTCAGGGCAGTGGCTATCCTGAGACAGTGCTGTAGAATCTTGGGGACCCAGCAGCAGAGGTGAGGGCACCCCTGGCGGGCAGCTGTGGCAGGGCTCACCTCTACACTCAGGGTTTGCTCCTAAAAGCTGCACTGTGTCACTGTGTTTTAAAATGCTTATTGCAATTTTTTGTTTGATTTTAATTTTATATATATGTGTGTGTTGCATGCGTTAAGTGCACCTGTGTTGTGCAACGCCAGTGGAGGACAGAGGAGGGTCTCAGGTCCCCTGGAACTGGAGTTACAGATGGTTGTTAGCCGATATGTGGGTGCTACATTTGAACCCAGGTCCTCTCTAAGAATAGCCAGTCCTCAGCTGGGTGTGGTGGCGCACGCCTTTAATCCTAGCACTTGGGAGGCAGAGGCAGGCGGATCTTTGTGAGTTCAAGGCCAGTCTGGTCTACAGAGTGAGTTCCAGGACAGCTGGGGCTACAGGGAGACCCTGTCTTGAAAAGACCACAAAAAAGAAAAAAAAAAAAAGATTAGCGCCGTCCTCTTAACACTGAGCCATCTCTCCAGCCCAAAACTATATTTTTTTTAATTACTTTTTTTTTTTTGATCTTTTTGAGACAGGGTTTCCCTGTAGCTCCAGCTGTCCTCAAACTCACTGTGTAAACCAGGCTTGAACTCACAGACATCCGCCTGCCTCTGCCGCCCCCCATCACCGCCACCCCCAGTGCTAGCACTAAAGGCATGCACCACCACGCCTGGCTAATTTAATTTTATGTGTATGAATGTATTACCTGCATCTATGTAAGTTCACCTGTATCATGCAATGCCCATGGAGGTCAGAAGAGGACATTGGCTCCTCTGGAACTGAAGGTACAGACAGTTATTAGCTGCCATGTGGGTGCTGGGAACCAAACCCAGGTCCTCTGCAAGAGCAGCCGTGCTCTTAATCGCTGAGCCAGCTCTCCAGCCCCGGTTCTTGAATTCTTTAACGTGGGACACTCACATTTCCGTCACCTCCTATAACCCTTGCTCCAATCCTTTCCACAAGGGAACATGTTAGCCACCAGCTCTAGGGAAGCCTTCCCTGCCTCCGTGGACCCCTGCTTTCCAGGGATGGGCTGTCAATGAAAGGACTCTGCCCTCCTAAGCCCACCTCCATTCCCTTCCACAGCTGGCCCCCACTGCCACTCCACAGCCCCTACCGTGCCATCCACAACCCACCTACAAGCCCGCTCCTTCAGGGAATCCTTGAGACTCCTCAGCGACAGCCCACAGCCCCTCCTCGGAAGACACTCCTTACCCACAAGTGACCTGTCATAGCCAGTGACCCTCACCAACCCATCAGTCCATGTGAGTGACAAGTGGGGTGGAGCTGGCTGGCCATAGCTCTGCTGGACAGCCGTAGAGGTCAAGCTGTGGAGGAGCGACTGTCAATAATGCAGGTGCACTCAAGGTCTGCAGGGCAGATGTGAGAGTGGAGGAGAAAATGAAGACTGAGCGCAGGCGTGGATTTGCAGGCGAGGGATGGGAGCTGTCAGTCAAGCCTCGTGGAGGCCTTGCTGAAAGGAGACCTGGCTCTGGAGGAAGAACAGCCAGACGGTGGGAAGAGCCAGGGAGGCCTGAGGCAGCCATGTGGGTGCTCAAAGCAAATGGGCAGGGCAGGCCAGCTGAGCGGGGACACAGGTGGGCGATGGGGCAGACCAGTGGAGTCTTTCTGGCCACAGCAAGACTCCATTTTTCCTGAAGAGGGCCCGGGACAAGGAGGGACAGGAACAGGACCCAGGGAAGAGGCAGCTGTGACAAGCCAGGAGGAGAAAGGGGACAGAACTGCCTGGAGGCTGCAGAGGGCACAGAGGATTTAGCATCATCACAACGGTCGGGACAGCAAGATGGCACCTGGGTGCAGAGTGTGAGCTCTGGGGGCCTGGCCAGGGCCCCTGGTCCTCAGTCCATCAGCTCTCGGGCACTCGGCACCCTAAGCAGCAGCTTCCAGCTGCCCGATGCCGTCTCCTCCCTCACACTGTGGGACAGGGCAGGGCTGTGGCAAGCAGCCCCTGCTGCCCAGTTCTACTGTGGCAGCATGCAGGCTGCTCAGGCTGCACTCTCCCAACAGTCCTGAAACTGAGGCCCAGAGAGGTCAAATCACCAACGGGTACCCAGTGCCAGCGTACGGAAGCACCCACTCTGTCCCCCAGAGAACCCACTGGCCTCTATTTGAGGCCACCGATCTAGGGAAAGGACCTAAGGGTCTATGGGACAGAACGTGGATCAGAGTCAATTACCACACCTAGATCTGAGAATGAAATGTGGGCTTCCCATGACTCCAGGCATGACCACAGTGGGGACCTGCACACACATCCTGCATGCTGGGGACCTGCACACACACAGCATACCTGCTAGGGACCTGCACACACATGGCATACCTGCTGGGGACCTGCACATACACACACATGCATACCTGCTGGGGACCTGCACACACACGCATACTTGCTGGGGACCTGCACACACATGCATACCTGCTGGGGAACTGGACAGACACGCATACCTGCTGGGGACCTGCACACACATGCATACCTGCTGGGGACCTGCACACACACACATGCATACCTGCTGGGACCTGCACACACACGTGCATACTTGCTGGGGACCTGCACACACATGCATACCTGCTGGGGACCTGCACACACACGTGCATACTTGCTGGGGACCTGCACACACATGCATACCTGCTGGGGACCTGCACACACAGCATACCTGCTGGGGACCTACACACACACACACATGCATACCTGCTGGGGACCTACACACACCATGCATACCTGCTGGGGACCTGCACAAACATGGCATACCTGCTGGGGACCTGCACACACACATGGCATACCTGCTGGAGACCTACACACACACACACACACACACACACACACACACACAC
>VZQC01012905.1:1993707-2040568 GCA_009823505.1 Rhizomys pruinosus
CACACACACCCACACCTGCCGGGGGCCCCCGCACACACACACACACACACACACGCATACCTGCTGGGGACATGAGCACACACGGCATACCTGCTGGGGACCTGCACACACACACACACACACACACACACACACACACACATGCATACCTGCTGGGGACCTGCACACACACATGCATACCTGCTGGGGACCTGAGCACACATGGCATACCTGCTGGGGACCTGCACACACATGCATATCTAGAACCTCCCTCCCTTTCCTGTTATTCAATCAGGTTGAACACATAACAGCTTGTTGCAGCCCAGGGCCTTTGTACCTACCAAAATTGTGTGGAACTCTCCTCTCTACCTCCCTCCCTGCCTCCCTCCCTCCCCCTCCTCTTCTTCTCCACCCCACTTCCTTTTGGTGTTTTGAGACAGGGTCTCCCTATAGCCCCAGGTACCCTGAAGTCATGATGGAGACCAGGCAGGTCTTGAACTCATGGGCTGCCATGCTTGGCTACATTTCCTTATCTTGACATTCAGGTCTTAATGCCCATAAAGCCTCGGAGAGCTGGTCTTGACCCCCTAAAAATATTGGCGCACAACTACATTCTTTGCCTTCATGGCTCCTGCTACTCACTACCTGGGACTGTGTACCTACTGAACATGCCCACTCCCATGAATGCTGTTTCCCTGGTGCTCTGAGCAGTGCCTGGCACACAGTGAGTCCATGTGGGAGGGGCACGTGATTCTCTTGCTGCAGTGCCAAGCCTGGACCCTGACGAGTGGGGGGGGGCACACAGCAGCCCCTGAGCCTTGTGTCCCAACCAAGCTGCCTGGATGTCACCCTGAATGATACCTGGAATCTGGCTGAGAAGCCTGGTGTATCAAATAGAGCCAGGGTGCCCCACTGAGAGCCACCACAAGTCTCCGCGCTGTAGGGAGGTCCACCCATCCAAGGCACAGCCTGGGCAGCAAATCCAGCTGCGCAGTGCAGCTACAGGCAAAAGGGCCTGAGTCCCCACTGTGGGGGTGGCCCCACAAAATGACTACCCAGAGCCAGTGCCATGGTCTTTGTCCTGGCCAGCAGCAGCACTGTCCTCCCCGGAAGTCGCTGCACAGGCTGGGCCCTTGCTCTGGTCTGGAAATGCCCCCCAACCTTCACCTTCTTATCCCTTCCACAGTCTTCAAGCTGCCAGGCTCCCGCCTTCTCCTAGAGGGTGTCTCCCAACACCCTTCTCCCCGTCTGTGCTCCTGCAGCTGTCATTTGGCTCCATGTTGGAAGGTCAGCCCCACTAGGACAGCACCTGCTTCTCCTGGCGGTGCTCAGCATGGCCCTGGCCCAGGACAGGGGCTCAGTGGACACCAGATGGCGGCTGCACCATTCCTGCTGTGTGTTCCTAGACGAGTCACTCAGCCTTCCTGGGCCTCGGGGTTCCATCAGTGGGGTGGGGACAGTCCTACCTGTGGGACTGCTTAGATGACAAGCTGCGCAGACAGGGTGTGCAGAGCAGGCCTGGCCACGTGGGCCCTTGCTGCAGGCTAGCGCTGTACTATCGCTGCCACCGCTGCTGAGTGAGCTCGTGAACCCAAGAGGACGCTGCTCACCGTCCCTCTGGCCAGCCCCTGACCACAATCTGGCCAGTTACAGGCATGCTGGGCTTGTCCCTAGAGACAAGCGGCTGCAGCAAACCTGAGTGTGGGTGAGCTGTAGGCACTGGGGACATCGGGCCATTCATCCCTCCCCTAAGGCCAGGCAGGAAAGAAGGGAGGAGGCTAAAAGGGGGTTGGAGCCTCCCTACACTCCCTCATCTGCCTTCCCATCATGCAATGCAGCCTTCACCCACCTTACACATGAGGCCACACACAGGAGCACCCCCTCCAAGCCATGTAACCAGCGATAGTTATTAACACAACATACACTTAACACAGGTCAGACACAGTAACCCAAGCAAGCCGACGGGCAAATATGCATACTGGACAAACAACCATACAGTCACAGACGCAGCCATCCAGAAAACCTCTGGCTAGATGGAGGCCATGGTCACCCGCCCTCTGGTTCACAGCATCCTGAGCACCTGGGAAGCAGCTATCAGGAGGGTGTGGACAGTAAAGCAGTGGCTGCGGGCCAGCGCCTCGTGCTGTGCAGGGTGGCCACGTGCGCCCCGAGCTGGGCTCCTGCTTGCAAACACAGGTGCGGTGAGGCACCCGCGGGAGAACACAGCAAAGCAGCTTGCAGCCCTGGGCTCAGAGTAAGTGCTCAGCACGCAGAGCAGAGGGCCTAGTCGATAGGGCAGACCACGGTGGGTCTCTGCATAAACATCAACACCACACACCCCAGAAACGCAGAGGCTTCTGAAGGACACCCACATCAACGTCTCGAGAACCCTGGCACACACCGTAGGCCGCAGTCATCCCGATAAGCACAGGGATGAGAGTGCATGCGTGATCCTGACACGCTGTGACTGCCAGACCTGCCGAAGGAGGGACCACAGACAGTCGCATACTGAGAGCTGCACCAAGACTCATGTAACCCAGGGCCCCCAAGGCACAGAACAAGTCCCCCACATGTGGCACCCCAGTCAGTTCGAGGGCCACCCAGAGGGTATTGGTGAGCACAGCCCCACAAAACATCCCCACAAGCCAGAACCCAGAACACGGTGGCTGAGGGATTTGTGTTCAGGCACCAGGAGTTCCAGGAGTCCACAACTCACTTATGGCAACAATGACCCCGCCCCTGGACTCAAGAAAGGTGTGGCCCATCCCTCACACGACTCTAGGAGTCACCCTGGCCCTGCTCTGTGGAGGGCTGAGGGAAGCGGCCTACCTCGACCATCTTCCTCCTTGCTGGGCCACCCTCCAAGGGCACTCAGTGGCCAGACCTTCCTGCACAGAGGACAGGGATGAGGTTCAGGCTGGTGGGCTGGCTGTGCACCCCAGGCTCTCTGCAAGCAGTAGGGACCAGCCTAGCCCTGTAACAGCTCAGCTGGGGCTGTGCTTCCCGCCCACAGAGGGTGAGAGGCGGGGAAACGGGAGGCAGGACTGGAGCCAGCAGGCTGGGGTGGGTGGGCCTGGGCCACGTGGCCACAGCTGGACACAGGACCGTGTTGGCAGGGGATCCAAGCCATTTCATGGTCTCAGCAGGGGACCAGCCTTCATGGTCTCAGCAGGGGACCAGCCTTCGATAATGCAGGCACTCTCATCTCTCTCCCCACACCAGGCTGTGTGACAGGGACCCAGGAAGTCAGGGCTTAGCACCAAAGAGTGGCTCCTGGCCCAGTGGGGTAGAACAGCAGAGAGGACTAGGTGCAGGACAACGACTCCAGAGCGGACTGACTGGGCTGAGAGGAAGGTGGCTGAGGGATGGCCAAGCTCTCTGAGGTGAATGTGTGGAATGGAGGTGGGGGCAGGGCTCGAGCCCACCTCAAGCAGCTGCTCAGGCAGCACTCCCAGGCCGGACCACAGGATCCTTTGGGCCTGGCTTGCTGTCTGTTTCCTCGTGGCTGCTTCTACCTCTGTCTACTACTGTCTGTAGCTCCTGCATTGCCCAAGTCCCCGGCACACACAAGGATTCAGCAGTGGACAAGCTCCATGAAAATGCCCTGCCCTGAGGGGAGGGCTCTGCTGGGAGCTCTGGTCTAGGGAGCAGAGGGACTGGTCTGTGGAGCCCAGGACAGGAGCAAGGACAATCAGAAAGTGACCAGGCTCCAGAGTTCTTCCAGGCCCAGTCCCCCATTGCAGCCAACTCTCTGAGGACAGATGCTCCCTGTATATACAGAACATGGCCCGGGAGAGCGGAGGCCCGGGAGAGCGGAGGCCCGGGAGAGTGGCGCTGTTTCATGGCCTAATGCCCCCCTGTCTACCATGCTGCCCACCAAGCCAAGGGCTCTGAGAAGGGTTGGACCATGTCTTCAGAACCCCAGAAGTCCCAGATCTCTGGTGACCTCCCCCTATGGGGGCAGGGCACCTAGGAAGCAGACACACAGAGAGGAGCCAGGCAGGGCGGCCTCCCCAAACCAGACCAGCAGGTTTGGGTTCTGCTTCTGGAGCTGGTGAGGCCCGGCCAGCTCTGGCCAGCTCCAGGAAACAGGTCTGAGAGGAGGGAGGCGGGGTGGGTGGCTCTCAGCTAACCAGTCTGCTGCACAGCAGCTTGTTTGCCTCTTTTCCTCTGTCTCTAGGATACAACTGCATGGTACTAGAGCCAAAAGGTACTGAAGGGTAAACAGAGGCAGGATACCCCACTCGACCCTTATTGGTCCTAGAGGCAGAATTCCTTTCCTTTTTTTTTTTTTTTCTGGTCTTTTTGAGATAGGGTCTCCCTGTAGCCCCAGCTGGCCTGGAACTCACTATGTAGACCAGGCTGGCCTTGAACTCACAGAGATCCACCTGCCTCTGCCTCCGAGTGCTAGGATTAAAGGCGTGCACCACCATGCCCAGCTCTTTTTTTTTTTAATATGTTATTTTTATTTTATGTGTACAAGTATATTGATTGCATGTAGATAGGTGCACCCATGTTGTGCAATCCCCTGGAACTGGAGTTATGGACAGTTGTTAGCCACCATGTGGGTGCTGGGAATCAAACTCGGGTCCTCTGCAAGAGCAGTCAGATAGCTCCGCTGAGCCATCTCTCCAGCCTGAGATTTTTTTTTTCCTAAGAGATCCTACAGATGTACTCATGAATACCATCACACACTTTTTTAAGAACGCCACAAAAAGCAGCAGACCACACACACAGAGCATCTTGCCCTGGTCTGAAGGCTGGCACCTGGGAGGACTTCAGCAGCACCAGTTGATGAAAGATGCTGGGGAACTGGCAAGCGCTCTCCTGGGTACAACACAAGCAAATGCCAGCCCCAGGGGCCTGTGGGAAGGCTTGTGGCAGTCACTAGGCACTGGAATGAAAATAAATGCTCACCACTATGCCACCCTGGCTCCCCAGAAGGACACACCATGAGGAGCCAAATGACCCCACTACATTCGGGTGACCTTCAACAACAAAGCCTAGGACCCAATTGATAAGGAGCTCAAAACCAGGCATCACAAAGCCAGGCGTCAGGAAGAAATGGGTCAAACCTAAAAGGAAGGCTCAGGAGGGGTGGTCCCAAGACTCAGGAGGATGGAGAGGTCAAGGCTTTCCTGGGTTAGGGTAAGTTCAAGGTTGATCTGAGCAACTAGGTGAGACCCTATCTCAAAATTAACAACAGAAAAGTAGCGGGATGCATGGTTCACTCAGGAGGCTGAGGCAGGAGGACTGCAGTGAATATTCAGCTAGCCAGGGCTGCATAGTAAGACCATGTTTCAAACTGCCCACCCAGTGTAAAACGAGGGCAGTTCAGTGGTAGAGCCCCTGTCCAGAATCCCCCAGTGAGGGGCTGGGGATGGAGCTCAGTAGTGGAGCACCTGTCTAGAATCCCCCAGTGAGGGGCTGGGGTGTGGCTCAGAGGTAGTGTGCCTGCCTGGTATGCTCAAAGTCATCTGTTAATCTCCACTACTGAGAAAAAAAAAAGTCAGGAGGCATACCTCCAAGGACCAGGAGCTTCTGACGGCCGAGGAAGGATGGGAGCACCCCCGGAGCACCCCTGGAGCACCCCCGGAGCACCCCTGGTCTCTTCACCTGCAGGGAACTGGTTATCATGCTAGCATGTACGCTAGGTGTGAGGCAATTTCACATAGATCCTAACAATCTCAAATCTCAGGGGGTTTTTGTTTGTTTTGTTTTTGAGATGAGGTCTCCCTGTAGCCCCAGCTGCCCTTGAACTCACAAAGATCTGCCTGCCTTTGCCTCCAGAGTGCTGGGATTAAAGGCATGCATCACCACACCTAGCTCAAATCCCAGTTTTGTTTTGTTTGTTTTTGTTTTTTAATTTATGTGTATGAATGTACTGTCCACATGTAGGTTTGTGCACCCGTGTCATGCAATGCCGCGGAGCTCAGAAGAAGGTGTCAGATTCCCCTGGAACTGGAGTTAAAGGCAGTTCTTAGCCGTCATGTGGGTGCTGGGGATCAAACCTGGGTCCTCTGCAAGAGCAGTTGGCACTCTTATCTGCTGAGCTATCTCTTCAGCCCCCGAAATCCCAGTTTTAAAGACAGACTACACACGTCTGTGCAGATATCTGTCTCGTAATTTCCCATGCCTCAAGTTCACAGTGCTGGCCGCCGCCTGAGCCATATAGAGGGTCTCTGGTGACTTGAGCCACCTCCCACAGTCACAGGATGGTCATTTTGTGTTGTGCTCTTAGCAGTGTAGCAATGCTAACTCGCAAGTGGTATCTCACAGGTGCTCAAGCACATCTGTGGGCAAATGCCTGCAAGGGGGACTGCGGGGCACAGCTCGCCAATGCCAAAGGGCCCCGCAAAGGCCTGCCCCCTCCCACTCCTCAGCAGGACCAGGGGCTATCCCCTCTGCCAGCAGCACCAGCTGCCATCTCTGATCTCTGCGCACAGCTCAGCCTAATTTTCATTTACATTTTCTACTCATCCACCCTCATCCTTTCATGCTTAGAGAAGCCAGCAGAACGTCCTCTTCTGCTGGGTGTCTATTCAAAAGCTCTGCCTGCTTTCTGCTGGGTCAGGCAGACCTTTGTAAAGCTAATCTGACCATGTTGCTCTGCTGAAAACCTTCCGGGAGCCATGCAGCTAAAGCCATCTCCCCGCCAGGAGCCCCGGGCCGCGCCCACCTCTGCCCGGTTCCTCCCCCGCTCTTCCCCGTCACCTGCTCCAGCCATATGCAACTTCCTTCTCCAAACTCAATCCACAGCAAGAGGTGACCTCCTGTCCACCAGATGCCCTGCGAGGCTCCTGACTAGGCAGCACGCAAATGAAACATGGAATTACAGCTGACAGGCTGGCGGGCAGGACAGGGAGGGCAGGGCCTAAGGGAGGCCACATGGCGGACACAGGGGGAGGGACCCATGGTGGAGGTTAAACTTTGTAGGCTTGGGGGTGGGGGGGGTGGCAGGACCCAGGGGACTTGAGTGGGAGGAAAGAGGAGAGGCCAGGACGGAGCATGGGCCAGGCAGCTGAGGACAGCAGCCAGGACAGTAGGGCTGTGGACAGAGGTGGCCATGAATTCCACCTGCTAAGAAAAGCAACGTTTTAGCGATTTGGCAAAGTGTATGCATGAGGACCTACATCCAACCCCAAGTACCTACATGAGGACCTACATCCAATCCCAAGTACCTACATGAGGACCTACATCCAACCCCAAGTACCTACATGAGGACCTACGTCCAATCCCAAGTACCTACATGAGGACCTACGTCCAACCCCAAGTACCTACATGAGAAGCTAGCCGCGAGGGCGTGCGCTCTGGGCAGGAGGCAGGAAGATCCCTGGAGCTCAATGGCCAGTCAGTCTAGCCCAGTTAGTGAAACTTCAGGTTCAGTGAGAGACTCTGTCTCCAAGAATACTGTGGGAGTGACAGGAAAACACCCGAAATCTCCTTCTGGCATCCACCCGCATGCACACAGGCACACAAACGTGCACATGCATGCACACATGCATGCCCACACACAGAAAAGCAACACCCATGGACAGTGGGACACTAGGGGTGAGGATGAGGAAGGAGCGAGGATGAGCAGCGTGTTGACCCCCGGAGAAGTTACAGGAATGCCAAGCCCTGACGCCACGGGAGAAACAAGGTGAGAGGCCTCACTCCACGCGACTCGGAGAACCCCAAAAAGGACCCACAGCAACACCACTCACTGATCTTAAAAAAAATCATGTGACTTTATGGCTGGTGTCGAGGTGCATGCCTGCAAACCCAGGAGGCAGAGGCAGGAGGATCACTGCAAGTTTGAGTCCAGCCTGGGCTACATAGTGAGTTCTAGGTCAGCCAGAGATAGATAGTGAGAATCTGTTTCAAAAAAAAAAACAAGCTGGGCATGGTGGTGCATGCCTTTAATTCTAGCACTTGGGAGGCAGAGGCAGGCGGATCTCTGTGAGTTCAAGGCCAGCCTGGTCTACATAGTGAGTTCCAGGACAGCCGGAGCTCCAGGGAGACCCTGTCTCAAAAAGACCAAAAAAAAAAAAAAAATTAATTGAATGATTTTTTTTTAATTATGGGTAAACACACGATGGCTCTCACTGTCACCTCTTAGTGTACAACCCAGTGGCCTCAGAACCATCACTACTCTCTATTCCCAAGCCTCTTTATCATTCCCAGCAAAATACTACTACTACTACAATGATGAGATAATGATAATGGGTCCTCTCCGCTGTCCCTCAGCCTCAGGCAGTCCCTTCTACTCTCTGTCCCGTCCCTTTCCCTGTGCCTATCTAGGTCCCTTGTACAGGTGGAATCATACAATTATCTTTCTTCACTGTCTGGCTTATTTCACCGAAGTGTGATGTTCTCAGAGCCCATCCACACAACAGCATTTCTCCAAATTCTATTCTTGCCACTATGTGTATATGCCACATGTTCTTTCTCCATTCATCAACTGTGGGACGCTGGGTCATTTCCACCTTCTGGCTACTGTGACCAATACTGCAAAGAACTGGGCACACAAATGTCTGTTCCAGTCTGTGTCCCCTTTTTCAGATGTCTACCTGGGAGCTGAAGTGCTGGGTCATATAAGTCAGTCAGTCAGTCAGTCAGTCAGTCAGTCAGTCAATCTCTCTCTCTCTCTCTCTCTCTCTGTCTTTTTGAGACAGGGTCTCCCTGTAGCCCCAGATGTCCTGGAGCTCACTCTGTAGACCAGGCTGGCCTTGGAGTCACAGAGATCCTCCTGCTGGGATTAAAGGGGTGGGCCACCACGCCTGGCCCCATAACTAAGTCTCTTTAACCCTATATGAAACTGCTGAACTGGTTTTTTTTGGTCTTTTCGAGACAGGGTCTCCCTATAGCCCCAGCTGTCCTGGAACTCACTCTGTAGACCAGGCTGGTCTTGAACTCACAAAGATCCACCTGCCTCTGCCTCCCAAGTGCTAGGATTAAAGGCGTGAGCCACCACGCCCGGCCTGAACTGCTTTTCATAGTGATTCTACAGTCCCACATGTAACGAATGGGCTCCCAATTCCTTCATATCTGCCCAATACATTATTTTGCTTTGCTTTCCTTTCTTCCTTCCCTACCCCGTTTCTCCAGGATCTTACTATGTAGCCCAGGCTGGCTCCTGCCTCTGCCCCCTGAATGTTGGGATTATAGACCTGCTTGACTGCTTTCTTTCACTTTCAGACATTAGCCCAGGCTGGCCTCATAGCTGTGTCCCTCTGACTCCTGGGTCCTGGGATTACAGGCCTGACCCCGACGCCCTGCTCTTTTCTATTTGACAGTGACCGTCCTGGTAAGCATGAGGTGGTACTTGACCGTGGTAAACAATTCTTTCTAGAGAGGCATGGGAAAGTCAGTGGAAGAAGGAGCATCTTCCAGATGGTGCTGGAACACTGGGCATCTATATGCACACACGAGAGACCCTTGACCAGAGGACTGGAGAGAGGGCTCAGCAAGTAAGAGCACTGGCTAGTCTTACAGAGGACCAGGGCTCAGTTTCCAGCACCCACATGGTGGCCAACAACCACCTATTAACTCCAGTTCCAGGGGGCTCCAGCGCCCTCTTCTGGCTCTTGTGGGCAATGCATACACATGGTGCACTTACATCTGTGAGGGGAAAGTACTTCATATTCCAACCAAAAAAATAAATATATATTTTTTGTCTTTTTGAGACAGGGTCTCCCTGTAGCCCCAGCTGACCTGGAACTCACTATGTAGACCAGGCTCACCTTGAACTCACAGAGCTCCACCTTTCTCTGCCTCCCGAGTGCTGGGACTAAATGCATGTGCTGCCATGATTGGCAAAAAAATTTTTTTTTTAAAGAACCTTGACCTAAACTTCACACTGCACAAAAACTAGCTTGCAATAGATTGTGGCCTTCAATGTAAAAATGGAAGAATTAAAAACAAAACAAAACAGGTAGAAGAGGCTGAGGCAGGAGGATCCTAAATTTAAGGACATCTTGAGCTACAGAGTAAGTTTATAACCAGCCTGGGCAACTCAGTGAGACCCTAGTGGGACCCTAGGGTCAGGACGTGGTGCTGGGGTGGCAGAGTGCTTGCTGTGCACATGCAGGGCCTAGGGTCGATTCCCAGCACTAAACAAGCATTTGAAGAAACCAGAAGAAAATCTCCAGGACCCAGCTCAGGGCTCTTCGATACCAAAGGTGCCATCTATAAAAGGGAAAACGAACAAAGGGCAGGCATGGAGGTCCACGTCTTTAAGCTCAGCACTCAGGAGGCAGAGGCAGGAGGAGCTCTGTGAGTCTGAAACCAGCCTGGTCTACACAGCCAGGCCAGCTAGGGCTACAAAGTGAGACCTTGTCACACACAAGCAGTAAAGAAAGCAGAGGATGAAGGGATCTCACCAAAATGAAGACTTTCTTCTGCAACAGTCCATATAAAGAGGACAAAAGACATGCTGTAGGGCCAGTGCCTGACATACACAAGGGTCCTAGGTCCAATCCCCAAACCTGTAGCAGCA
This sequence comes from Rhizomys pruinosus, assembly GCA_009823505.1. Classification (NCBI taxonomy): domain Eukaryota; kingdom Metazoa; phylum Chordata; class Mammalia; order Rodentia; family Spalacidae; genus Rhizomys; species Rhizomys pruinosus. Next base: position 2,004,167 of record VZQC01012905.1, read on the forward strand.
GCAGCAGCAGAAGAAGAAGAAGAAGATGACGATGACGACAACGATGACAACAACAAGGTAAAGATTGACGGGGAGATTTTGAGAGAGACTGAGAAAAAGATGAAAAACATGTTTGGCAGAATGCATGAGCACTGGTGGGGTGGGGGGTAGGGAGGGGGATCTGGGTCTAGATTTGATTTGTAACAATATTGTACAAAAAATATATAAAACAATCAATAAATAAAAATTTAAAAAGAAAGAAAAAAAAAGATTGACAGGGAGAAAGAAGTGCCACATCCAACAAAGGCCTGGGAGAGATAAAGTTCTCTTAGAACTGAACAGCAAAAAAGCGAACAGTCCAATCAGAAAATGAACTGAGCCACAAGCCATGTCAGCAAGGCAGATACACAGATGGCAGACTGCGAGCACGCAGGGACGTCTGACAGCATTACCCATTAGAGACGCACATTAACGCCACAGTGAGATAATGCCACTGCTTACCACAAGAGTTAAAATAAAAAAGTGACAATACCAAATGCTGGCAAGGCTGCAGAGAAAGGGCATTCTGCACACCCTGCTGGTGGGAACGGAAGACGCTGCAGCTACTCCAGGAGAACAGTCTGCTGATCCTGAAATGCAGCTGCCATACTACCCAGCAATTACACGTTAGGGTGTTTGTCCCAGAAAAAGAAAATTATGTTCCACACAAAAACCAATATGGGAAGGTTTACAGCAGCTTTTACTTATAATAGCCAAAATGCTAAAGACAAGCAGATGTCCCCTAATGGTGGATACATACCCTGGAGTACCCATGAGAGCCAGCCGGCGACAGCCAAGGAGGAGCTCCCAACACACACAGCCATCTTCCAGGTCTCTAGAGAACTGGGTTCTACATGAATGAAGCCAATTCCAGAAGGTTCCCGAGGGTGTGATTCTGCTTACATAACATTGTTGAAATGACAGAATTATAAAAAAGGGGGGGAGGGGGCAGAAGCCAGCGATTAGGGGCTGGAAGAGGAGAGGCTGTGAAGGCGTGGGGACAGACCTTACCATAGTTTATTCAGTCATGCCCAGATAAGTTCTTCATCCTGGCTGGCTGAACGACTGCGAAAAGGCAGGAAGAATGTGCTAGATCTCCCTCAAAGATGTCTTAAAGCTGCAATGTGAAGTTATGGTTTTTCTCAAAATGGAAGTTTACTTGAGAATATTAATAATTGGGGCTAGAGAGATGGCTTAATGGTTAGGAGAGCTTGTTGCTCTTCCAAAGGACCAGAGTTCGGTTCCCAGCACCCATGTTGGGGGGCTCACAACCACCCATAACTCCAGCTCCAGGACTATGGGCACCTACACATGTGTGTGTGCACACACACACAAATAAATAAATCCTTTTTTAAAGGGAGAGAGAGTCGGCATGGTGATGCTTCCTGTCTGTGGATGCCGGGGCCAGCTGTCTTACTAACCTTGCCATCCCTGCCACGATGAACTGTATACTCAGAGAGCCAGAACAGACCTCTTCCGTAAACTGCTTCTGCCAGGTATCTGACCAAGGAGCAGGCACCAGCGCAGCTACCAGCATGGACCCTTTAGTGCTCCCAGGGCTGAACTAACCCGTATGTTTGGGCAAACAAGGCTGACTGAGGTAAGATAGAGCTGCATATGCCCCAAACTACAGATGCATTAGCAGAGCTGGGCAGCAAACCTTGGCTGACCTGGAGCCTCAGACAGTCTCCCCTGCAGTGGCCTCCCACTGTGAGCTCTATGAAATGGCTGGCAGAGTGGGGCAGGGTTAGAAAAGGGATGCTTCTTGTCCTAGGCCCAATCCAAGGCCCAGAGGAGCAATATCGCAGCCCCTTTAGAGGGCACAGGCTTGAAACTGACCCCCATTTGTTGACCATGATGCTGGAGACCCGTGCTTCAAGCACAGCCCTGGGAGGGATGGGGGGGCTGGAGGAGCCCAGGGCACCTGTGTTCACCGGACCCCTGCTGGAGAGCACCCTCTGGAACAGCCCAGAGGTACTAATGATCGCTCTCCATCCCCATGCACTTTAAACCCAGGGAGGGAGGAGGGGTGCTGCTTGGGGAACCAGACGGGGAACCAGACAGGGACCACGGGCCTGGTCCCTGGGCCTTGTCTCTTAGTGGACAGAGGACCCACAGTAGCAGGGTGATTCTCTGGCCCCTTGGATTGTCTGAAGTCTTCCAAGATTTACTCCAGAAGGGGTGGCAGTGAAAGGGGAAGGGAGGGGCTGGGTGCAGGGTTAGCTCTGCAAAGCAGTCAAGGGAAGGGCTCAGGGGACTGCCGGTGCACCCCCTTTTCTGCATGCTAGCCACGGACAGCTGCTTGATAACAAGGCACTAACGTTAACCTGGGTCCCCACACCTCCTGCGGGCTCAGATTTTGCAGAGACAAGGCAAGCCCCAGGCCCCAGGAGCTTTCTGGGTGTGTGTGCTGTCCGCACTCCCTCAGCCTCTGTGCTGCTCCCTCCCCTCCAGAACATCAGGCCCTCCCCCCTCTCAGCAGCTCCTGGACCATTTATTGCCACTAGGACAAAAGGCAGGAGGCAGGCAGCTTGGAACCCTCAAACCCAGGCCAGAACACGGAGGCCATACCACATACCAGGCACTCCCACGTGGTGCTCTATGACCCTTTCTGGCATCCAGAATGTCCTGGTCAGAGGTCCTCATGTCCTGGGACATCAGAGCCAGTGCCACAGGAGAGGGAAAAAGTTATTATTTAAGATCAAGTAAAGTGTCCCAGTGCAGGGACAGCCCCTGGTGGCTCACCTGTGCCTCATGCTGGAGACAGAGCGGTGAGCCCAAGGTATTCTCTGCAAGCGCCATGCCCAAGGCTGGTGCGCACAGCATGGAGGAGAGGCTGAGGCCCCACTTTGCAGAGGACGGTGAGGCTTAGCGAGAGAAGGCCCATGTCAGGGCCAAGACTCCAAAGCAGGTCTGAGCGAAGGTCTGCTAGAAGTCCACTCTCTTCACCTCTATCATTCTTTCATTCGGTTACTTGACAATATTTTGTTTTGTCCAAGACAGTCTCCAGAGACACGCCAGCGTAGGCTGGAGCTTGGGACCCTCTGCCTAAACCTTCCATGTGCTGGGACCACCTCACACCACGCTCTGCCAGCTCATTTTTGCTTTTAATTTCAATCCTCAGTGTTACCTCAACATGGTCATGCAAGCATTACGTCATCAAGTCATTCTATCCAGACGTCCCCACAGCATCAGCAGTATGCACACCCCTCAAACATATTGTGTGGGGTACTGAGCCCGTATCAGAGGGGCTTCTGACCGACAGAGAGCAGGGGAGACACCACGGCCATGAGGAACAGGACTGAGACCACTGTGGGGAGCTGTCCAGCCCCTCCCGCCACACACACACACACACACACACACACACACAGACATATACAAACACAGACACAGACACACAGACACACACACAGAGATATATACACACAGAGATATACAGACACAGAGATAGACACACACACATAGCTACACAGATACAAACACACATAGACATACACAGACACACAAGACATCTACAAACACAGACACACACACATGGCTACACAGATACATACACACATAGTCATACACAGACACACAAGACATCTACAAACACAGACACACAGACACACAGACATACACAGACACACAAGGCATATACAAACAGACACACAGACACACACAGAGATGCAAGGAGACTCAAGAGGACTTGGACTGAGCGCTCAGTGCAGACCTAGTCTGGACCGTATTAGTCAGAATGAAAAATGGATTTTCCCGTTAGGAGCACTCCCTGCTCTGAAAGAAGACAGAGTTTGGATGCCAGTACCCACATCAGACAGCTCACCGATGGCTATCACTCCAGTCCCAAGGGCTCTGATATCTCCTTCTGGCCTCTGGAAGCACCTACACACACACACACACACACACACACACACACACACACACGCACGCACACATGCACACACACACACACGAAATAATTTAAAGAAAAAAAAATATTTTAAGCCAAGTGGTAAGTGTGAAGACATTGTGGAGTTCTTTCTTGATAACAGACACATCTGGATAGCTCCTGGCTAAAGTACATAATGCTTGGAGTTTGTTTTAAAGGATCACCTGTGATGGGGCACAGACGGCAGCTGCTGTGCCTGTCCATGGGAGACCATTCTCTCAAGTCTGTGTGGACGCTTCTGTAGTACAGAAGTATTCCACATTTATGAAGGGAGCCTGGCCCAATCATTGCATAAAGAATTCTGTGAGCTGGGTGTGGTGGCGCACACCTTTAATCCTAGCACTTGGGAGGCAGAGGCAGGCGGATCTTTGTGAGTTCAAGGCCAGCCTGGTCTACAGAGTGAGTTCCAGGACAGCTGGGGCTACAGGGAGATCCTGTCTCGAAAAGACCAAAAAAAAATTCTGTGGATGCCAACATGGCATCCGAGTACACCCAGGCTACCCTAACAACTACCAGGCTGTTAATAGTGATGGAGACTCAAAGGCACGGCCACAGCAGCCCGGCTCTCAGCACTGTGCACTAAGCACACAGCCCAGCAGCCCTGGCCAGGAGCCAGTCACCCACTCCCAGCTCCAGATGTGGGGACTGGGACATGTACACTCAGGGCAACCCAGGGACAGAGAAGCTGTCCTGGACAGGCTCAGAGAGCCGGGGCGCAGCTACAGCACACGGGGACCTGAGGGAGAGACACGGGTTCGTTCACGGGTTCATGCGACGTGATGCTCACACCTTCAGCACGAGCCTTTGCTGGTATTAAACCAGGGCCAGAGGACAGACAGTTCTAGCCAGAGCGGGCAGAAGCGGAGCTGGGAGGGGTGACCAAGCTGCAGAAACCCCCCAGCACACTGCACCTCAGTCTGCTGCACCCACAGCCCAAGGTGGGAGGAGCAGAGTGGGAGACGGTCCAGTCTGGGTCCTTCCCGTCTGGATGGACTGACGCCCTGGGACTGCAGCGGGCATCTCCTTACTTCCAGAAGCTCTGCCACGGGTGAAGGGAAGCAGGCATGGAATAGAGGGCGGGGGAGAACACAGGTGTGAGCAGTCTTCTGGATGTTCCACACTAGTTGGCACAGCAGGTTGCTCTGGGCCTCCATTGCTCTGCCTGTAAATGGGATGACGGCACTGTCTTCCTATTATAGAGTAATGTCACCACTCCCTGCCACACGCCTAGAGAAGTTCTAGAAGGTTCTGACAAGACCTGAAAGCTCATCCAAGTGTGCTGGTTTGTCTGTCTGGGTGCTGGTTTGTCTGTCTGGGTGCTGGCTTGTCTGTCTGGGGCTGGCTTGTCTGTCTGGATGCTGGTTTGTCTGTCTGGGTGCTGGTTTGTCTGTCTGGGTGCTGGCTTGTCTGTCTGGGGCTGGCTTGTCNCTGGGTGTGGTGGCGCACACCTTTAATCCTAGCACTTGGGAGGCAGAGGCAGGCGGATCTTTGTGAGTTCAAGGCCAGCCTGGTCTACAGAGTGAGTTCCAGGACAGCTGGGGCTACAGGGAGATCCTGTCTCGAAAAGACCAAAAAAAAATTCTGTGGATGCCAACATGGCATCCGAGTACACCCAGGCTACCCTAACAACTACCAGGCTGTTAATAGTGATGGAGACTCAAAGGCACGGCCACAGCAGCCCGGCTCTCAGCACTGTGCACTAAGCACACAGCCCAGCAGCCCTGGCCAGGAGCCAGTCACCCACTCCCAGCTCCAGATGTGGGGACTGGGACATGTACACTCAGGGCAACCCAGGGACAGAGAAGCTGTCCTGGACAGGCTCAGAGAGCCGGGGCGCAGCTACAGCACACGGGGACCTGAGGGAGAGACACGGGTTCGTTCACGGGTTCATGCGACGTGATGCTCACACCTTCAGCACGAGCCTTTGCTGGTATTAAACCAGGGCCAGAGGACAGACAGTTCTAGCCAGAGCGGGCAGAAGCGGAGCTGGGAGGGGTGACCAAGCTGCAGAAACCCCCCAGCACACTGCACCTCAGTCTGCTGCACCCACAGCCCAAGGTGGGAGGAGCAGAGTGGGAGACGGTCCAGTCTGGGTCCTTCCCGTCTGGATGGACTGACGCCCTGGGACTGCAGCGGGCATCTCCTTACTTCCAGAAGCTCTGCCACGGGTGAAGGGAAGCAGGCATGGAATAGAGGGCGGGGGAGAACACAGGTGTGAGCAGTCTTCTGGATGTTCCACACTAGTTGGCACAGCAGGTTGCTCTGGGCCTCCATTGCTCTGCCTGTAAATGGGATGACGGCACTGTCTTCCTATTATAGAGTAATGTCACCACTCCCTGCCACACGCCTAGAGAAGTTCTAGAAGGTTCTGACAAGACCTGAAAGCTCATCCAAGTGTGCTGGTTTGTCTGTCTGGGTGCTGGTTTGTCTGTCTGGGTGCTGGCTTGTCTGTCTGGGGCTGGCTTGTCTGTGTGGATGCTGGTTTGTCTGTCTGGGTGCTGGTTTGTCTGGGTGCTGGCTTGTCTGTCTGGGGCTGGCTTGTCTGTCTGGGTGCTGGCTTGTCTGTCTGTCTGGGGCTGGCTTCTCTGTCTGGGGCTGGCTTGTCTGTCTGGGGCTGGCTTGTCTTTCTGTCTGGGTGCTGGCTTGTCTGTCTGTCTGGGGCTGGCTTCTCTGTCTGGGGCTGGCTTGTCTGTCTGGGGCTGGCTTGTCTGTCTGTCTGGGTGCTGGCTTGTCTGTCTGTCTGGGGCTGGCTTCTCTGTCTGGGTGCTGGCTTCTCTGTCTGGGGCCAGCTTCTCTGTCTGGGGCCAGCAGCTCGCACCCTCTTCTCCCCTTAGGTCAGCAGAGGTACTTAGACTTCTGCGGTACTTAGACTCCTGCGGTACTTAGACTTCCGCGGCCAGCTCCCAGCTAGGGATGGTGTCAGTGGCACGGGCTGGGCCTGCATCCCTTCTGCCTGTCCATCACGATTCTTTCTGTCAAGGAGAGGGAGTCTGACCCAAGATTCTCAGCCAGGCCAGGCTGGAGGCTTAGGGGAAGGCACAGTTGATTGGGGGCAGGGGGAGGGGCGGGCCAGTGTCCAGAGGACTTTCTGCTAGTCACCCTCCCCCACCTAGAGCCACCAGGAGTCTGGGGCCTGCTGAGGAATGCAAGGAATGAAATCATGCCTGGCACGACCATCTCTGGGTCTCCTCCCCCTCACAGACTCTGGGATGGGATGCGGGGTCCAGGCAGCAGCCCTCCCTCCCTCTGAAGCCAGGCCAGCACTCAGTGACCCTGTGCAGACCCCCCCCTCCAAGCCCCACTCCAGAAGCCTGTCCCCTGTCCCCTGTCCCCTCAGGGCCACCAGCTCCATCCATGCTCAGTGCCGGCACCTGGCTTATGGAACTTCTCAGCGCACGTGGCTGTGAGCAGACAGACAACAGGACCCCAGAACGGTCAGATGTCAAAGGTGGGAGACACAGGATGGTGGCCCGGCTGACCTACAGGAGACTCAGGGTATCCCCAATGCTGCTAAACCTATGAGGGGTGGGGCTCGGCTCCTTCCTGCCACGCTCTGGAGACACCCTGGCAGAGCTGCTTCCTCATCCCTGAGCCTGCTCCCTGATAATTAAACCATAAGCTGATTAGTCAAGGAAAACCTTTAATTAGCCCCTGAAATGGTTCAGGAAAATTACAGCCTCCTCTCTGGGCATACTGCCCGCCCTCTGCAGGGCCCCAGGCGAGGTCAGGGAAGAAGCAGGGGATGGGGAAGATCATCACCCTGCAAGACCCAATGTGGGGAGACAGACTCCTCGTGGGAGTCGAGGGTGGAGACCCCCACTGCGTCATCAAAGACCCAGAAGAAATCCCTGGGAGGCAGGCCAGGGCTCTGCTGGCAAAGTGGGATGCTTTCCTGAGAGTCCCAGGGAAAGACATAAGCAGAGACATACCCAGTGCATGCATGGACTGGGGAGCTGAGAATGCCAAAGTGTGTGCGGGTGTGCCTGCCTGCACGCGGGTACTGACCTGCGCGTGTGCGGGTGTGCCTGCCTGCACGTGGGTTCTGACAAGGCTGCTTGTTCAAGTTAAATGAAACTGTAAAAAGCCAAGAGTGTCAGGAGGCAGAGGCAGGCAGCTCTGTGAGTTCAAGGCCAGCCTGGTCTAAATAGTGAGTTCCAGGCCAGCTGGGATTACAGGGAGACCCTGTCTCAAAAAAGAGACAAAAACCAAAACCAAAACCAAAATACTTCCTTCATCAAAAGATAAAATAAAAAAATAAAAATAAAAAAGAGGGCTGACAAGATGGCTTAGTGGGTTATGACCTGAGTTCAAATCCTGGAAACCTTGTACAAATGGAAGGAAAAAGCCGATCTATAGCATTATCCTCTGACCTCCACACTTACTACACACACACACACACACACACACACACACACACTAATAAGGGTTTTAAAAAGTAAAGATAAAATACCAACTAGCATAAAGAAATTGTTCCACCTCAGAAACAAAGGCTCTCATCCGGCATCTAGGATTGAACTCACAGACCTAAGTAATCAAAACCAAAACAGCAGATAGCTCAAGGGTAGAGTAGGTAGGTGTCCTGACTGGGCACTGAGAAGTCGCCTGGCCTGGTGACTGCCGGGGTGATGCCAATCACAGGGGAGGAGACACAGGGCTGTGGCTGTGCCAAGGACTCCCACAGGTGCCGGGCTCACTTCATCAGGGAAATGGGTCAGATGGGCGTGGCGCCCATGGGACCTCCGGAGGGCCTGAGCGGCACCATGTAGTGCCACATGGTCACCTGCACGTGCACGGGCACCTACAAGCGCACAGCCTCAATTAGTTCCCTATTAGCTGGTCTAAAGAGGATTCTGTATCCCAAGCTCCCCAGGCCCGAGGTCACATGGGGCCTTCTGCCCCACGAAGGGCAGCACCAGTAGCCTAGGCTGGGAGGCAGGCTCCAAACGAGTGGCAGCTGGGTCTGTGTATCTAGCACTGTGTTCCTCTGGGGGTCACAACAGGCCGAAATTCGTTTACTTGGAAAAGAAAATAATCACATGTCTACTTCTACAGCAGGTACCAGGATGAGCACATGTAGAGTGTGTAACAGCCTGGAACACGCAGAGCAGGATGAGCGTGTGTAGAGTGTATAACAGCCCGGGACACGAAGAGAGGGCTGAGTACGTGTAGAGTAACAGCCCGGAACACGCAGAGCAGGATGAGCACGTGTAGAGTGTGTAACAGCCCGGGACACGAAGAGCGGGATGAGCACGTGTAGAGTGTGTAACAGCCCGGGACACGCAGAGCAGGGTGAGCGTGTGTAGAGTGTGTAACAGCCCGGAACACGCAGAGCAGGATGAGCGTGTGTAGAGTGTGTAACAGCCTGGAACACCTGAAGAGCACGATGAGCACGTGTAGAGTGTGTAACAGCCCGGAACACGCAGAGCGGGATGAGCACGTGTAGAGTGTGTAACAGCCCGGGACACGCAGAGCGGGATGAGCGTGTGTAGAGTGTGTAACAGCCCGGAACACGCAGAGCGGGATGAGCACGTGTAGAGTGTGTAACAGCCCAGAACACGCAGAGCAGGATGAGCACGTGTAGAGTGTGTAACAGCCCGGGACACGCAGAGCGGGATGAGCGTGTGTAGAGTGTGTAACAGCCCGGAACACGCAGAGCAGGATGAGCACGTGTAGAGTGTGTAACAGCCCGGAACACGCAGAGCAGGATGAGCACGTGTAGAGTGTGTAACAGCCCGGAACACGCAGAGCAGGATGAGCACGTGTAGAGTGTGTAACAGCCCGGAACACCTGAAGAGCACGATGAGCACGTGTAGAGTGTGTAACAGCCCGGAACACGCAGAGCAGGATGAGCACGTGTAGAGTGTGTAACAGCCCGGAACACGCAGAGCAGGATGAGCACGTGTAGAGTGTGTAACAGCCCGGAACACGAAGAGCAGGATGAGCACGTGTAGAGTGTGTAACAGCCCGGAACACGCAGAGCAGGATGAGCACGTGTAGAGTGTGTAACAGCCCGGAACACGCAGAGCGGGATGAGCGTGTGTAGAGTGTGTAACAGCCCGGAACACCTGAAGAGCACGATGAGCACGTGTAGAGTGTGTAACAGCCCGGAACACGCAGAGCAGGATGAGCACGTGTAGAGTGTGTAACAGCCCGGAACACGCAGAGCAGGATGAGCACGTGTAGAGTGTGTAACAGCCCGGAACACGCAGAGCGGGATGAGCACGTGTAGAGTGTGTAACAGCCCGGAACACGCAGAGCGGGATGAGCACGTGTAGAGTGTGTAACAGCCCGGGACACACAGAGCGGGATGAGCACGTGTAGAGTGTGTAACAGCCCGGGACACGCAGAGCGGGATGAGCACGTGTAGAGTGTGTAACAGCCCGGAACACGCAGAGCAGGGTGAGCGTGTGTAGAGTGTGTAACAGCCCGGGACACGAAGACCAGGATGAGCACGTGTAGAGTGTGTAACAGCCCGGGACACGAAGACCAGGATGAGCACGTGTAGAGTGTGTAACAGCCCGGGACACGAAGACCAGGATGAGCATGTGTAGAGTGTGTAACAGCCCGGGACATGAAGTCCAGGATGAGCACGTGTAGTGTGTGTAACAGCCCGGAACACGCAGAGCAGCATCTCAGCAGGAAGACGCTGAGGCACGAGGAGGCCGGACTGACTGCTTATGCTTCAAATGCAGCCCAACTATGGACTGACCCAGGGCTTCCTTCAACTCCTCAGAGGCCCCTTAGGGTCTCCTGAAGGGATGTCCACAAGAGCTGGGGCCAGGGAATCCTTGGAGCAGCATGCCCCACTAGGGTCCTGCCTGGCTCAGGTCCCCAGTACGCGCTGGCAATGATCTTCAGCCACTGAGTTCACTAGCTCACCGTCTGTCTACCAGCACTTAGGAGCATACAAACGTGAGAACAGAGCAGGGGCCAAGCTGAGGGCCCCGCCCTTCAACCCCGGCCACCAGAGTGTGGCTAAGCTGGGGATGCACCACAAACCAGAGATCACACCAGAGTGCGGAAGGGGGATGCACCACAAACCAGAGATCACACCAAAGTGCGGCTAAGCTGCAGGATGCACCACAAACCAGAGATCACACCAGAGTGCGGCTAAGCTGCAGGATGCACCACAAACCAGAGATCACACCAGAGTGCGGCTAAGCTGCAGGGTGCACCACAAACCAGAGATCACACCAGAGTGCGACTAAGCTGGGGGATGAACCACAAACCAGAGATCACACCAGAGTGCGACTAAGCTGGGGGATGAACCACAAACCAGAGATCACACCAGAGTGCGGCTAAGCTGGGGGATGCACCACAAACCAGAGATCACACCAGAGTGCGGCTAAGCTGGGGGACGCACCACAAACCAGAGATAACAATGGAACGAACAACTGAAAATTACTCCACAGAAAATCAAGTCAGGGAAGGGGGTCAGCACATGAGAGGGGTGGCGTGCTATAGACTGAGTCGTCAGGAGTCTCCCTAAGGGGGGTGACAATCAGCAGAGACAGCCAGGCCTGCTAGTCAGACAGCAAGAACAAAGGCCCTGAGGCAGGACTCAGCCAGGAATGTTCTAGGAACCCTGAGGAAGAGAAAAGGACAGTGTGGTCGAAGGGGAAGAGAAGAAGGGGTGTACAGGGGCCCTGCAGGGAGACTGGAGCCCCAGGAAGGGTCCTCGGCTGGACCAGTAGTTTGAGACTCTCTTTGGTTATGGGGACAGACTTGGGGGTGTACAGGGAATACAGGAAGGGAATAAAGAGACTATGACAAGTGCTGGGAAAGGATGAGGGGGCCTGAGCTGGGGCTGACGCCCTGTTGTATTTGGAAGGAAGAGCAATGGTGCCCAGAGAAGAGGAAGGAGCTGGGAAGGGGCCAGCTCTGCAGACCAGGGGAGACTGTTCCTCAGACAGGGTCCCCAGGGAAAGCAGGCAGGCTGGGAGACAGCAGCCTGGTTCTTGTTACCTGTCATGGGTCACTCCTTGGTCAGAATCTGCTTGTCTAGCTAGACCTGGACAACCCTGCCATGGAATGCCTGAGTTTGGGAAACCCGGGGGGGGGGGCGGGGGGGGGGTTGGCCTAGGGCCCCAGGACAGGCTTATCAAGAGATAAGGCCTGGACTCCTATTCCCAGAGGGGAGGAGAGCTGCAATTTATAGAAACACAAGTGAAGGAGGGCTGTCCTAGCACTCTGGAGGCTGAAATAGAAGAATTGCCATGACTTTGTGGCCAGCCTGGGCTACACAGTCAGATCCTGTCTCAAAACAAATGAACCAATAAATAAATAAGTAAATGAAACAAATAAAACTGGTCCAAGGTTGACTAAAAAGTCTGGAAGTACCAAGTGATAGAAGGATTCCAGGATGCAGAGAGGAAGAGTTTAAATGTCGAGCGCGTGTGTAAAAACCCGGGCATGGCTGACATGCCTGTGCCCTCATGGGTGGAGATGGGCAGCTTGTGGTATCAAGCTTCCATTGTGTGAGAGACCCTGTCTCAGGGGCAGTAAGGCAGAGGTCAATAGAGGCAGACCTTGCTCTGACCTCTGCATGTGTGCACATGGGCGCACATGCACATGCCTGCACACGCAGACACCACACTAAAAAAAGGAGCGGAGTTGGGCAGGAAAGAACAACTCGGTGGTGAGTGCTGACCTCTCTTGTACAAGGGTCCTGGTTCCCCAGTACCACACACACGAGAAAGTAGTGCATCTAAAAACACATGTACTCACAACATTTCAGCTGAGTGTTGTCGCAGGCTGCTGTGGAGATCTGCAGTGGGGGGTGGGAGGGCGGGGGAGACAGCTGTGAAGACCTGTGGGGCAGCAGGGAAGGAGGGGTTCATCAGGAGAGGAAGGAGGACTGCCTAAGGAGGCAGCACCAGCTGGGGTGAGTGTGTACCACCCTATCTTCTCCCCCTGCCTGTGTGACCACTGACTATGGGGGGGGGGGCAGACGAGGAGCAGGTCCTGGCATTTCCCTTGGCCAGGATGGCTGGCCACTCTGTGTCGCGTGGGAGTGGTGAAACCGGACTGGTCAGCTGGAAACCTGCACAATGGAGCTTTATCGGAGTTCCTGGGGCAGGGTGAGGGCGGGACGGGACGTCCTTTCTGTGTGAGGGCTTTTGGGGGAAGGGGACACCTGCCTGGGGTCCCTTCAGAGCTCTCCTGCAGCTTGCAATGACAACACCCAGGAAGGAAGGAGAGCCTCCCTGGTGACGGGAGGGGCCACCTCAGTTAGCAGCCAGACCTCCAGGGTCCAAACCCCAGCCCTGCTCACCGTGTGGCCTCTGGCCAGCTTTCCAGGCTTCAATTTCCTGCCCTATAAATAGAGATCAGATGACACCTGGGTCCTGGGGTGGATGAGAGGGGCCGGTGTGACCAAGACGGCCCTCAGAACAGGGCCTGCAAGATAAGCACTCAGAACAGGGCCCGCAAGATCAGTGCAGGGGAGGAACAGAGAACAGGGCCCGCAAGACCAGTGCTGGGGAGGAACAGAGCTTCTCAGGGCGGCACTCAGAACAGGGCCCGCAAGATCAGCTCTGGGGAGGAACAGAGCTTCTCACGCCTGGAAACCCCGCAAGGGATGAGATGGAAGGATCATTAGTTCAGGGCCAGCCTGAGCTACACAGTGAGTTCCAGATCAACCTGGACTACAGTATGAGACCTTGTCTCAAACAAATGTACCAAAACCAAAAAAAAAAAAAAAAAAAGTCGACAGCCTCTGACTGTGCTGAATATGCATTCATGTCCTTTAAACAACCCTCCGAGGAGGTATCATAAGGTCTTGCTATGAAGTCCAGGTGGGCTTTGAACTCTCAACCCTCCAGCTTCAGCCTCTGAATGCTAAGATCCCAAGCGTGTGCCTTGGCACCCAGCCAGGAGGCACCATTATCATGCCCATTTTATAGAAGAGGACTCAAAAGCACACAGGAGCTGTGATTTGTCTCAGGTCACGCAAGGCTGGGTGCAAGTACCAGATCTATCCCTGGCTTGCTGCAGAATGGTGACATCAGTCTCCTCTTCTGAGGAAATGGAAAAATGATCAGGTACAGACAGGGCCCAGAGAGGTCTCTGAGGCAGCTTTCAACAACACAGACACCCCACTTTACTAATTTAAAGAACTCAGAAGAGTGAGGACCACAGTCACTAACCTGGCTGTCTAAGGTCAAAGTGTCAGATAACACCCTGCCAGGGGCCTCCGAGCCTGGGAAGTGGCTTCGTGGTGCACAGCTCTGACCCACAGACTCAGTTCTAGAGCCCACACTAACACTGCCCAGTCTCAGAGGTTCGGCCCTGTCTGCAGTAGGGGAAGACTGGTTGGTGTGGCCTGCAGGGGGGATGGCAAGCCACAGGCTCCATGGGACACTCAAAGATGTCTGTTTCGGTCCAGAACTTTAGAGGCAGAGTGCGAAAGGCTGGCCAGCTATGGTGGTACACACCTGTAACCCCGACACTCAGAAGGTGGAGGCAGGAGGATCATGGAGAGTTTGAGGCTACCCTGGGCTACAGTAGGAGAGTCTGTCTCCAAAAACAAGAGCCTGGAGAGATGGCTCAGCAGTTAAGAGCACCGACTGCTCTTGCAGAGGACCTGGGTTTGATTCCCAGCACTCACATGGTGGCTAAGAACCATCTTTAACTCCAGTTCCAGGAGTCCAATGCCCTCTTCTGACCTCCACAACATTGCACGACATGGGTGCACCAAGCTACATGCGGACAGTACACTAATACACATAAAAAATAATAAATGGGGCTGGAGAGATGACCTAGCGGTTAAGAGCGCCGACTGCTCTTGCAGAGGACCCGGGTTCAATCCCCAGCACCCACATGGTGGCTAAGAACCGTCTTTGACTCCAGTTCCAGGGGAATCCGACACCCTCTTCTGACTTCTGCAGCATTGCATGACACAGGTGCACAAACCTGCATGCAGACAGTACATTCATACACATAAAAAAAGTAAATAAAATTAAAAAATAAATAAATAAATAAATAAAATTAAAAAAAATAAAATAAAGGGATGACACTAGCCTGGCAGTCTGCTCCATTTGAGAGAGAGCAGAAAGGAGAGGAGCCCTAGCAGCAACAATGTGACGCAGGAAACGTCACTGAAACTGGGAACAATGCTTACGTCCAGGAAAGCACTGGCACAGCAAGGCAGGGTTCCTGCTGTCACCACCACATCTCTAGCTGTGTGTGCTATCTCAGTGACTATTAGGGAGCTAGGGAATCCATGCACTGGCTGGAAAAATGTGCCTTCAAATATGAAAATGCAGGAAATGAGAAATGAGGTCAACAGCGGCTGGTCTGCAGGGTCCTCGTGGAGCCTGGCGATGCAGATGCAGCGCACAGCCCACATGCAGGGCTGAGCAGGAGCACGCTGGCCTGGGCCCTGCAGCATGCTACAGATGGAGCCTGTGGCCGGGAGCCATCTGGGAAAGCCATCAAGTTCAGCGCTCGCTAGCGTTGCTGTGCACCAGACCCTGCGGCAAGGAACAC
Organism: Rhizomys pruinosus; assembly: GCA_009823505.1. Taxonomy (NCBI): domain Eukaryota; kingdom Metazoa; phylum Chordata; class Mammalia; order Rodentia; family Spalacidae; genus Rhizomys; species Rhizomys pruinosus. Next base: position 2,019,603 of record VZQC01012905.1, read on the forward strand.
TTTACATGCAGGACCCACAACCACCCCATTTCCCAGGGAGGAGCCTGTCTCTTTCCCAGGGCTCGCCATAAGGGGTGACTGAGGGATGGTGGAGATCATATCAGTCAGGGGAAGTCCCCATTGCCCCTTGGGTGGCTGGGGAAGAGGAGGCAGCAACTGAGGCAGGCTGCAGGGGGCTGAGGTTTCTGTAGCATCTGCCATCAAGGGCTCCCCTGGGATCTTGGGGAGTTCCCTTTCTAAGCTTTCTCAACAGCACCCCCCCACCCACCTTCCTGCGGGTCAAGGCCCCCTGCAGACAATAAACCTTGGCCCCGGATGTGTGGCGGATGTGTGGCGGGGGGCAGCCCATTTCCCTGGCTGTGACCTGGAGGGACCGGCTTCCTACTGAGGACATCTGTGGCCATCACCGCTAGGGAGATGTGAGAAACAGCTGCTGGGGATACCCCTGCCGGCGTCTGACCAGGAAGTCTAGCTCACCAGGAGCCGCAGGCCAAGGAGAGGTGCGCAGAGCCCGGGAGGAAGGACAGGGCACTGGGGGTACTGGAGGGGGACAACTGAGCACCCAGCACGGCTCGTATCAATGGGTCCCCAGGAAGCTTGTGTGGAAGGGGGCCTGGGTAAGACCACAGGGAGTGGACACAGGCAGATCACGGAGGCCAGCAGGACGGTCAATGCTGGAGCCCTAAGTCGGAGTTCAAATCCTGCCTCTGCCACTTGCTTGGTGGGCACCTTGGGCAGGTCTCTTCTCTGGGTCCCCACGTTCTTGCCTCTGAAGTGGGGACGTGGTAGTACCTACTTCCTAGACTGCTGTGAAGACGCTGTGAGTTGACGTGGGAAGAACTCACACAGGGCCCTCCTTGGTCACCAGTCGCCCCCCCCCACCCCCCATGGCACAACCTCCTTAGTCTCCTGCTGCTTCCCCCACAGGCCACGCCCCCTTTCACTCTGGGTGAGCCGTTTGTGTTTGTTTGTTTGTTTGTTTGTTTGTTGAGACTGTGTCTCATGCAGTCTATGAAGGATGACCTTGAACTGGTTGGCTCGCTTCCACCTCCTGAGCTCACAGGCCCGAACCAACCACCAGGCCTGGTTTTATGTGGTTTTGTGTGATGCTGGGAAGGGAACCCAGGCTTTCGTACAAGCTAGACAAGTACTGTGCCAGCTGAGTCCCATTCTCTCAGCCAGCCAAGGCAATCTTCACAAAGGGAAAGTGATGTGACTCAAGTCCCCCTGGGATGTGCAATGAAACCCATGCCTCACCTCAGTCCCCTGCCCAGCTGCACCTGCCATGTGCTCCCTGTCCCCACCACCCCTGCTGAACTCCACTGCCCATTCCCACTGCCCCTGAACACCCCAAGCTCACGCAGACCCCAGGGCCTTTGCTCCTTCGGGACCACCTGTTTTGTTTTCCACCTCTTGTCTAGGCCTGGCTCACTCTTAACTAACCACATGCCTCTCTCCAGGAAGCCCTTGCTGACTCCAGGCCTGGGTCAGGCGCCACCCCACCCTGGTCCTCTCCCTTCTATCTGAGCCTCCCCCTTTGACCATCACTGTTCAGGGTCAGCAGGTCTGCCAGGGGCTGCTATGCCACTGGGCCCATCCCTAGCCGGCCTTCTTCCAGGAGGTTCAAGTTGGTCCAGGCCCGGAGCTGTCCCCCAAGGAAAGCAGGGGTCTAAGGTGTGGCCAATGCCCCACATGCCCGAGAGGATAATAGTCAGCGCTTCCACCACCTTCCCTCTATCCTGAACACGGGTTTGGTGGGCATCAGTCAAGGGGGTCATATGAGCCATCCCCCCAGATGCTCCCCACTGCCTGGAGAAGTAGGGGACCCTCAAAGCCTGTCATGTCCTAGTGCAGATATACCCAAAGCAGGTGGAGCAGCAGGGGAACCTTTGTGAACTGCTGGGATATCTGCCTAGGAGCCATGAGGGCCACCAGGGGCTTCCAAAGGACTGAGGCCACCCCAGCTCACACAAAGGGAGGGTAGCTCTGGCTCCCACCATGTAGTGGGCTGACCAGTGGTTCCAATGTGGTACAGGTGCAGGCCAGTGGAGATGCCAGTCAAAGACAGACTGGGATGGATGGCTGCTCCCTAATGCTGAAAGCTCTGTTTGGATCATAAAGAATGAAGGTGCAAGTAAGAAATCACTTGCTCCAGAAGCAAGGCTTTTGGGGACCCCAAATCAACAGCTTCTGATTCCTAACAGGCTCTGAGCGACCCTTGGCTAAATGACATATGATATACCCGCCCCCTCCCACCAAGAACAAAAAGAAAAGAAACCACTTGCCCAAGTCCCCGAACTGGTCAGACACAAGGCAGGGACTGCACTCAGGTCTCCAGTGGAACAGCCCACACCTCTATCTGTGCCAAGCTGGCACTGCAAGGCTGGGAAGCTGGGCAGCCTCACACAACTAGCTGGCAGTGTGCTGGCTCCCTGGTACTACTGGGCCAGGAGGGGGTGGGGAGACCATGGGGAACACCAGGTGATAGCTGCAAGACTAGTGCTTCCTCAGCGCCTACTGTATGCAGGCTACCCAGTGCCTGCTGTACGCCACAGCTCCTACTGTATGCAGGCTACCCAGTGCCTGCTGTACGCCACAGAACCTACTGTATGCAGGCTACCCAGTGCCTGCTGTACGCCACAGCTCCTACTGTATGCAGGCTACCCACTGCCTGCTGTACACCACAGCTCCTACTGTATGCAGGCTACCCAGTGCCTGCTGTATACCACAGCTCCTACTGTATGCAGGCTACCCAGTGCCTGCTGTATACCACAGCACCTACCATATGCCAGTCTACACAGCACCTACTGTATGCCAGTCTACACAATGCCTACCATATGCCAGGCTACCTAGGGCCTACTGTATGCCACAGCTCCTACTGTATGCCAGGCTACCCAGTGCCTGCTGTATACCACAGCACCTACCGTATGCCAGTCTACACAATGCCTACTGTATGCCAGGCTACCTAGTGCCTACTGTATGCTGGGCTACTCATTGCCTACTGTTTACCACAGAACCTACTATATGTAGGCTACCCAGTGCTTACTGTATGCCACAGTGTCTACCATATGCCAGTCTACACAGTGCCTATTGTATGCTGGGCTACCCAGAGCCTACTGTATGCTGGGCTGCCCATGCCTACTGTATGCCAGGCTACACAGCATTTACTATATGCTAGGCCTCAGGCCAAATGCTCCACATTCAGCATTTGCAATATTCTCAATATGCAGGAGGAAACTGAGGCACTCACAAGGCCCCTCCCAGGCTGGACTGATGGGCTAGCCCTAGGCTCTGTACTAGCCCGGGGCCTGTGCACTGCTGCTGTTTGTGCCAGGGTGTCCCTTCCTGTCCCTCCTACTCATCCTTCAGAGCTTCCTCAAGGGACTTTCCAGGGACACAAGCCTGGGGCCAGGCCGAGAGTATGGGCACTGTCTGGGCCCCAGCTCCCAGCGATGGGAGACACTGAGAGGCCCTGACAGTAAGGTTGTTGGCTCTTGTCCCCATGCCTCAGTCCCAGCACCCAGCAGAGTGCCTTAACAGCCCCCCACCGAGCACTCTGCAGGCAGGAGTGCTCCTGGAGCACCCTCCCCTAACAAAAGGAGTGCAGGACACACATGCACCCTCAGAAACCAGGTAAAGGCAGCACAGGCTCCCTGTCACAGCGGGAGAAAGAAAGAGAGCAAAGCCTAAGTGGCCAAGAGCTGGCTAAGAGTGAGTGACAGTCTAGAGCCACCCTTCCAGCTGGAAGGGCCGAGCCTAGAACTACAGCAACAGCAGCCATTTAAAAAGGTGGGAGCCACTGAAGACCACAGGGAGAGCTGTACCCAGCCAACTAGGAGCTCACAGGACGCTGGACTCTGGGCCACCCACCGACACACCACCCCCACAGGCCCCTGGGAACTGCCCCTCCCAGGTCACACCCTTCCAAGGAGGCCAAACAGACACTCCATTCCCACCCAGGGAGTGGCCTAGCTGTCTGCTTCCAGGAACAGACCTCCTGGAAAATGGACAGTATGGCCCCGAGGGGGGCAGGTGCATCACAGCCATATCTACACCCAGCCCAAGCATTCTAAGCCTTGCTCTTACTATCTGTCAAGTGGGGCTTTCGCTAATACTCATTTCACAAGTCTGTAGTAGGGATAAAACAAGCCCAGGCACACACAGCACACTCTCTCATTAAATATTAACCAGCAAGGAGAGATTCTTTGAAAGGCAGCAGGCCACAGAAGGACTCCCGGGCCAGAACTCCGGAGTTGAAATCCCTGCTGCTTAACTTACTCATTAGTTGACCTGGGGCAAATCACTCAGCGTCTTAATAATAGATTCAGACCCTGTGAGGTCAGTACTGAGGGCTAAATGATATAGGCAGAGCCTTGACGCGCAGTGTATACAAGGGAGCCTGGCAGATCATCAGGAAGTTACTGTGGGGGCCTTCATTATTTGGGGGAGGGGGCTCCCCCTTTCCCACCCCCAGGATGCATATCTCCTGAATCTCCCTGTCCCCCTCCCCTATAACACACCCCACTTAGGTTTTAGCTTGTGACCATCCATCCTTGAGTGCAATTTTGATCTTCATGCTCTAGATACTCCCTGTCTCTGAACCCCTAAAAAGAGACACCCCCCCAAACCTAAAACTCATTCATACATTCTCAATCTCCAGCCCACCTACCCCGCGTGTTTGTGACCTCTGACCCTTACAGGCACACCCTCTTAAACCACTCAGAGCACCCCACTTTCTTTGAGACTCACTCGATTCCCTCTAACACGTCCTCCCCCAACAGTTTGCATTTCAAACTTCTCAGGTTATTTCAAGACCGGCCACGCCCCCTCCGCTAGTCTGACCTCCGATCTCCACACAGCTCCCCCCCGACTTTTGACCCGCGACCTTTTTCCACGCGACCCTTTCCTCCAAGGGTGAACTTTGACCCCCCCGGGCCCGCCCCCTTCCGCGTAAACGCTCTCCCCACCGTCCGCGCGGGGTTCACCCCTAAACGCCCCCTGCACGGTCACCCCCTAACCTACCGGCTCGGCGCCGCGGTCGCTCGCGGCCTAGCTGCTCGGCCCCGGAACTCGGAGCCCGCGAACCGCCCTCAGCTGTCTCGCGCCGCCGCCGCCGCGGCTAGTGCCGCCGCCATGTTGGATCCACAACGAACATCCGGGGCTTCCCTCCTCCCCTCGCCGCCCACCAGTCCCCATAGCAACGGCGCTGAACGGCCTGTGGGCGGGGCCTGCCCGGAGGCGGGGCTGGGCAGCGCGCCTGGCCCGCTGCAGTATCTGATTGGTGCAAATTGTCCAATCGGAGACCTCGGGGCAGAAAATGCCAAGCAGACATTGGAAAATTTGGAAAAGGTGCCACGAGGCTGACTCCCAACCCACTCGGGTTCTTAAAAGGGAAATGACTTCTTTTAAATATTCTTTGGATTTATTCATTTTTACTTTTTATTTTATGTGTACGAGGTTTTAAATTCTTTTAATTATTTCTTAATATTTTTATTAATTTTATTTTATGTGTATGATTGTATTGCCTGCATAAGCGTAAGTGCACCCTGTCATGCAATGCCCACAGAGGACAGACAGAAGAGGGCGTCAGATCCCCTGGAACTGGAGTTATGGATGGTTGTTAGTCACCATGTGTGTACTAGAAATCAAACAGCAGAAGAACAGCCAGTGCTCTTAACTGCTGACCCGTCTGTCCAGCCCCAATTTTTCTATTTTAATTAGTGGGGGGGAACGTGAGTTCAGTGCCCATGGAAGCCAGAAGAGGTCCCTGGAACTGGAATTACCCACAGTTGTTAGCTGTCATATGGGTGCTGGGAACCGAACCTGGGTCCTCTACAAGAGCAGCTAGTGCTCTTAACTGCTGATTGCTTACACAGATTCCCACCTCACCCAAGGTAGTAAGATGGTAGAATACAGAAAGGAGTTAGTAATGGCCAGAAAATATTTGTGAGCACTACACCTGTATTAGTATACAACTAGCTCTTGTGTGAACTGGGTGCCACAACTCCATTCTATTATCTGTTCCACACTGATTTTGCAGATAAACAGACTCAGAGGCCCTAGTTGGCTAACGATCACAAGAAGCAGGTAATAAGTTTTCAATGAAGGACTGTCTGAACCTGAGAATCTGACACACTTTAATCGTTTAAAAAAAGATAGTTTGGGGCTGGAGAGATGGCCTAGTGGTTAAGAGCACCGACTGCTTTTGCAGAGGACCTGGGTTCGATCCCCAGCACCCACATGGTGGTTGAGAACCCTCTTTAACTCCACTTCCAGGGGATGAGACACTCTCTTCTGACCTCCAAAGCATTGCACAACACGGGTGCACAAACATGAATGCAGACAGTACATTCATACACATATGAAAATAAATAAAATTTAAAAATTAAAAAAATAAAATTTTAAAAATTATAAAAAAAGAAAGGCAAGCTGAGCAAAGTTAATGTTAAAAAAAAAAAAAAAAGATAGTTTAAGGCCAGGCATGGTGGTGCATGCCTTTAATCCCAGCACTCGGGAGGCAGAGGCAGGCAGATCTCTGTGAGTTCAAAGCCAGCCTGGTCTACAGAGCAAGCTGCAGGCCAGCTGGGACTAAAGGGAGACCCTGTCTCAAAAAGACCAAAAAAAAAAGTAGTTTATTTATTTATTTATTTATTTATTTATTTATTTGAGACAGGGTCTCCCTGTACTCCCAGCTGGCCTGGAGCTCACTATGTAGACCAGGTTGGCCTTGAACTCACAGAGAGCCTCCTGCCTCTGCCTCCCTAGCGCTGGGATTAAAGGCATGCACCACCACACCTGGCTTAGTTTATTTATTTTTATTTTATGTATACAAATGCTTTGCCTGCATGTAAATGCACCCATGACTGCAGTGCCAACAGAGTTAAGAAGAGGGTGTTGGATCCCCTGGAACTGAAGTTATGGGTGGTTGGTAGCCGCGTGTGGGTGCTGGGAACCAAACCTGGTCCTCTCAGAAAACAGCAAGTACTCTTAACCACTGAGCCATCTCTCCAGCCCCCAATTTGATCTTTTATTTATATTTTATTCTTAGTGAAAATGGAAAATACAGAGATAAAGAAACCCATAAATCAATAAATAAACCCAGATGCGGGGGTCGTAGAGAGGTGGTAGGCAAAGACCACCCTCTCCAGTTTCCTCGCCGCTGAAGATCTTCACTCTGTCAGCCCCCGACGGAGTGGGGCTGGGGAGAGTAAGTGCGCTGCCGAACCGAAAGTAACCATGGCAGGGAGTCAAGTCAGGGTGTTACAGCTCAAGATCACTTTATTGCAGGTTTACAGAGGTTTATAAGCCGTGCCGGCTTCCCTACTGGGGTATGTGTCTCTTCCTAATTGGTCCTTTTAGGAGGCTTAATTTACAAGTCCCTAATTGATCCAATCCCTTCCCTTCCTAGCATAGTCCCTAATTATCATGTTAGTACGCGGAAGTAAAGAAGTGAAACTAGCCTTCCTTGCTCGATGGGCGGGGGTGAGGTCGCGAAACTCTTGCGCAGGCTTTCTTTTGTCCCTCAGCGCCTATCTTCTCGGCTATTCCTGCCGTCATCTCTCCCCCTTTTTTTTTATTGGGCATAGGGATCCTGTCGTAGGTTGGTGCTTTTCACTAGGGCTCAGCTCTTACCCGTCTTTGAGTAAATAGCAGCTTTGGCTATCCCCGTCTTAGGTTGGCCGACCATAAAAAGCCCTTACCCGGCTTTGGAGTCTGATGCTGCTTTTTGTAGGTATTGACTAGGGGGAGGGGCTCATACTTTGCCTGTAAGGTCCATTAATTGGACTTCTTCTTGCCTGTTTTCTAGCGAACCTTATAACCCGGTTGAGCAAGCAAGGGCCTATCATGAACAAAAGCAAAAGAATAATAAAAGGTCCGGCTATTGCCGTTATCAATGAATAAACCAGGGGGCTGGTGTTGAACCATCCTTCAAACATTCTGGTTGATTAGCTATCTTTTCTTCTTTTCAAGGCTATTCTAAGGTCGTCTAGATTTTTTGTAATTACACCGGAGTGGTCTGTGTAAAAGCAGCATTATTCCCCTAAAGCCTGGCATATCCCTCTCTGTTCTAGTGCAAGGAGATCAAGCCCCCTTCTATCTGGGGACCATCTCTGCTAAAGAAGTCCAATGATCCTTCATGGGTCTCAGAGGTTTTCTACTTTTCTTATCTTCATCTAGTTTGCTGTCTGAGCCTCTCGTTCCATTGTTGTGTTAGTGATACAAGCTGTTCCTCCAGTAGCTGGCCTGCGATTCCCACTCCTATATGCCCGCCAGGGCAAGGGCAGTTCCTATCTCTCTTTTATGTCTAGAAAACTGAAAGGCTTCCTGCTGGGTGGTATAATGAACAAGAGTCATTACTTGTCTTTAAAGCTTCTAGCTGACACAAGGGGTTAGTCCCAGGGCATACATAACATTCCAACTTTCTAGCATTTAGTCTATCCACCTCCCTTCGGCAGTGTTCCCATTGTCCATTGAAGTAACGTCTGCTAACGAGCAGAAATCGGTTTGGAGAGTAGGCCAGACCTCTCTGTTGTTCCTTTTTTGAGACAGCCTTGACGACTTTTTTTTTTTTTGTTTTTTCTTGGTCTTTTTCGAGGACAGGGTCGCCTGTAGCCCCAAGCTGGCTGGAACTCACTCTGTAGACCAGGCTGGCCTTGAACTCACAAAGACCTGCCTGCCGGCTGCCTCCCAATGCTAGGATTAAAGGCGTGCGCCACCACGCCCGGCGACGCATTTCTAGTAGCGACGTTCACCACTGACAAGATGATGGTGCGAGGGCCTGTGTGACTCGTCTGATGACTCAGCTTCCCATGGGGCCATAGGAGTAGAATTCCGAGGCAGGACATCAGATTCATTTTTGTAAGAACAAGGGGATTTACTTAAGGAGTTCATCCTTAGTTTGGGGTTGTTAATTTTTAGAAAATGTTTCAATCGGGGGCGGTCATATTTGATCGTTTCCTTGCCAGTGACCCAGATAGACTTTATATTCGAAAGTCTGTTGGCATATAATACAACCGATCCTCGAGCTCTGTGGTTATAAGCGTCGGGGGGGTCCGGGGCCTCGCCATTGCTGGGCTTAGGAGGGGATCTCTCCACTTGGACCTGTTATTGCTGTTGGTCTGGGGTAAACTGTCCCCAGCGGTTTTTAAATGAATATGCATTCACAATTATCTTAATGTACATCTTTTAAGGAAAAATGTTAAAAATATTTAGGTTTATAATGCCCCTGCAGCTTGACAATGGTGAGGGGATTCGGTACAAGTCACTCTCCAACTTTTTTGTTGTATTTGTTTTTATTGTTTTTTTAAAAGGGTCTTGGTGAGTTTTTTAATGATCGCTTGGTCCTTGTGGGTTATAAGGAATGCCAGGTGATGTGTTTGATATTCCACCTATTAAAAAATTGGCTTAGGGACTGAGATGTAAAGCAAGGCCCATTGTCTTTTTGACCTGTTTAGGTAGGCCCAGGGTTGAAAAACATTGTATAAAGTGTGTATTTAGCATGGGCGGCTTTTTCTTCAGAGTGGGCCGTTGCCCAAATAGCTCCTGAATATGTATCTACTGAAAGACAAAGAACAAATTTTGAGTTTCCCAAAAGACGGTGGGTGTAGGCGGGGACACTCTGTATGCAGTGTGTTGGGTTTTGAAGGCCTCGGGGAACTTTGCTCCGGGCCCTGCAGAGGCAAGGAACCATTGAGAAAAGGTTTTACAAAAGATTTGCCAAGTATATGTACAATTTTCTTAAGTTTCTGAGGATCTGGTTCATATGGGGGAATCTTACCTATAATCCCCTCCAGTTTAGATGGGTTTGTTAACTCATGAAGTTTATTAAATTTTTTTTGGTTTAACCACAACAATTATAACATGTATTAAATTTTATTAATTATCAATAAATTAACATTAGCCATTATTAGACAAAAACAAGTTAATTATAAATAATAAATGGGTCAAACAATAGCAGCCAAACAATGAACAATTTTACCATAGCAAAATTTGTTATCAATTATTGCATAAATTATATTCAATAACAATAACTATAACTATTAATAAAATTACTACTAATAAAGTAAACTATAAAACACCCAAATTAAAAATTGTTAACACAAAGGTTTATTGTATTTTAAAACAACTTGCATTTCTATGAATCGAATCTATTTTTGGTTTATGTTAGCTAAATAGATGTTAAACCTGTAAGACTATAATGACTTGAAAGCAGGGAACTCCACATCTCACTCACACATGAACACAGCTGTGAAGATGGGCCTCAAAAATGATATCTAAAATTTCACAGAGATTATAATTTTAAAAACTACAAAGAATTGGTTTCTTATTTAAATTAAACCAAAATCAAATTTAGTTGGTATTTGCTTGGTTTTAAGAGACTTCTATCATCAATGTGTTCTTAAAAAAAGACAATTTATTAGACAGGTTGTTTGGTCTTTTAGAACTTCAAGGCTCCTGGTAAATTCTTCTAGGAGCTTTAACGTTAAACAATGGACGAATGATTTGAATCACTTTTAACAAGAGTACAACTTGTAGGGGTGGACGGTCCACAGTCTGTCGCTGCGGAGGATTAGAATCAGAGGCTGCACTTATTCAAAAAACACATATAAACACGCCCCCCGGGCTGGAGACTGGGGCGGCCCAAACTCACAGGACATCGCTGTTTTGGATTAAAGGCTGTTTGTGGCCCACCACCAAGACCCAGAATCCACAAACTCAATTTCGCAGCATAGAAGACTAGCAATGCTTGCTGCAAAATGCTCCGCGGGCATGCCTTTCCTTCCAGCCGCTGTGACCCTCCCCACCATGAACCTGTGGCCATAAGGTGGAGCCAGGACCCCAGGCTGCAAGGGCAAATTCAAATATCCGCACAACTTGGGAAGCTGGGGGAAGCAACAGATGCCCCCATCCAGGGAAGCCAACCAGCACTCACGGGCTGCATAAGTATGTCCCTGCTCGAGTGGGTGAAAAACCACACAATGGAGAATGGCAAAAGCTTCTCCAAAGGCCTATCAGAGAAAGGAAGGTCTCCAGCACAACAGGCCAAAGATCCTTCAATCAGCGTCCATCCAACGCAGTCCACCACCAGTCAATAGGAGATTCCCTCTGTGTTTTCATCCTTAGGCCATGGCCTTCACTGATTTGGGATATGATGTGTTCGGTTTAAAACTTTCTTTCCCTGCCACAAACTTGAAACACAAACAGCCAGGAGGCAAAGCCACAGCACAACAGTCCAAAAACAAACCATTAACCATTTGTATACAACACAAACAATTTCCTCCGGAAACATAGTTTCTTTGAAAGTGTATTTCCCATTCTTGCAGAGGAATTCTTAAGCTTACCAAAACTTTGGGTCTTCCAAAGACCCCACATTGGGGGTACTTTTAGTCAGGGTTTCTACCCTGTAGCCCCAGGCTGTCCTGGAGCTCCACTTCCTGTAGAACAGGCTGACTGCCTAGGCCCAGAATCTGTCACTCTGCCTGCTGCCTCCGTGCTGGATTTTGATTTAAAGGTCGGTGCCACCCACACACCCCGCGCTAAAATACCTGTAACTGTTAGACCAGTTTTAATTTGGAAGGATCAATCCAAGTCCTTAAACCGTCAATAACAATAAAAAACCTTTAGAAAACCAGTTTTAGAATTTTTTTTTTGTTAGGAACTGTAGGAACACCAGGTTCAAATTAGGCCTCTTGTCTTGGAAAAAGTTTTGTTTTTTAAATTTAGAAGGCATTCCAAAAGTAAAACTTATTTATGTGCACAATGATTAGAGATGAATAAAAAACTTTTTAAAAATAAAAAAACAAGAAAATGATGGGCCACTTTTAACCAGGAAACCAACTACAGAGGAACCACACGTGACACAAATCTCATACCAATGAGAGAACACGTTAACACACAGAGGAGCTTGCAATAGGACATTTGCAACTAATATAATGAGATGACTATGTCCCCAGGGGGCAATTTACGTCTTTATGCTCCGCTCTACCCTATCGATGAATGATGGTAAATCCTCCTCTGACCTCTGCTAGCAGCCCGCCATGGGGTTTTACGTGGCCCAGTGTCTAGCTTAGCCCACACCCAGAAGTCCACAGTCTCTGGACTTGCTCCCTATATTGGGAAATCTGTACCGAGATTTTTCAAGCCCGGTAAGTATACCCAGATTTGGGTTCCTACAGCATTCCCAAGTGATGGCTACATGGGGGTTAAGCAGCGGCAATTGGCTTCAGCCTGTTCCCTGCATTCCTCCCGGAATAGAGCGACCCATCTAATAAAGATGGGATTAGGAAGTACCGCTTTGGCGGCATCCATCCAGTCCTTTGGCACACAGGGATGATAGGCGACATCCTGTAGGAGGGTGGTCGCCCATGGGGAGTTGGGACCATCCTCTGCCACAGCCTTTTTGAGTTCTTTTAGGTCCTTGGCCTCCCAGGGGTACCAGTCCAAGGATCGGACAGGGGTGGGATTGACATTAACCGGAAAGGCTTGAACTAATTTAGGAGTGACCCCCCCTTTTCGCACCTCAGCGTAAGCTGGTGGTGGGGAGAGTTCCTCAGAGAAGTGTTGTTCTGTCTCTCTGGCCTCCTGCCTCAAAGCCAAGTAGGGGGAAGGGATGGGGCCCATGGAGTCTGGACACTCAGGGGTCGATCCCTTGTCTACCACCCGTTCGGTTGTGAAGGCGTCCCAGGCCGTATCCTCCTCCCCGAGACCAGGGGATCTCTCAACCTCTTCCAAAGCTGAAATTCCACCCCCAGGAGGTGGAAGGGAGTCGGGGTGAAAAGTGGCTTTAAGCGCCACAATCATGGGGTAAAAGCCCAAAGGGGGTTCTGCTCCAAGAATCCTTTCTCTTTCTCTTGCCAGCTTTTCTATTCGCCCCCAAACTTCCCAGGAGAAAATGTTGGCCCCTCTTACCCAGGGGACCAGAAAGAGGACGTGGTCCCAGGCAGACTCCGTGACCACATCGGTCAGTTCTAACCCCCTGGATTTTAACATCAATCTCAGCGCTTTAAGCACTGGGTCCTTATTTTTTCCCATTGCGTTTCCCATCGCGGGGACTCACTTACCCGAAAGACCGATTGGCCCCAGCCGTATTGCTAGCCGTTAGGGTCTCGGGGGGGTCTTCGAGCCCCACGTTGGGCGCCAGATGCGGGGGTCGTAGAGAGGTGGTAGGCAAAGACCACCCTCTCCAGTTTCCTTGCCGCTGAAGATCTTCACTCTGTCGGCCCGCGACGGAGTGGGGCTGGGGAGAGTAAGTGCACTGCCGAACCGAAAGTAACCATGGCAGGGAGTCAAGTCAGGGTGTTACTGCTCAAGCTCACTTTATTGCAGGTTTACAGAGGTTTATAAGCCGTGCCGGCTTCCCTACTGGGGTATGTGTCTCTTCCTAATTGGTCCTTTTAGGAGGCTTAATTTACAAGTCCCTAATTGATCCAATCCCTTCCCTTCCTAGCATAGTCCCTAATTATCATGTTAGTACACGGAAGTAAAGAAGTGAAACTAGCCTTCCTTGCTCGATGGGCGGGGGTGAGTTCGCGAAACTCTAGCACAGGCTTTCTTTTGTCCTTCAGGCCTATCTTCTCGGCTATTCCATGCCATCACCCAGATATCTATGCTCTTCCTGGAAAAAAATATAAGGTGATTTCTCATCTTGAGATCTTTGGAGGTTTTGTTTGTTTTGATCTTGGGGCACTGAATCTAGAGGGTTATGAGGATAGACAAGTGCCTACCACTGAGCCACCCCGTCCCCTCACTGGGGGATTCTAGGCAGGTGCTCTACCACTGAGCCATGCCCCTAGCCTCACTGGGGGCTATATATACCCCAGCCCCTTGTCCTTTTTATTTCTCTGTGTTGTACAGGCTGGCCCAGAACTGACTTACCCAAGCAAGCCTTTTATTGTCTTTTTTGAGACAGGGTCTCCCTGTAGCCCCAGCTGCTGTCCTGGAACTCACTCTGTAGACCAGGCTGGCCTTAAACTCACAGAGATACACCTGCCTCTGCCTCCCAAGTGCTGGGATTAAAGGCGAGCGCCATCCTGCCTGGCAAGAGTCTCCTCTCTAAGGCATTCCTCTGACTCCCTTTCAACGCTCCTTCGGGGTTTTTCCCAAACATCACCTTCTCTGGGAGACCTGGCTCCTCCTACAGAAAGTGACAAACACCCCCCCCCTTTCCTGCTACTAAGCCCCTCATCTGTTTTTGCTTATTTTCCCTTGAGAATTGGGGGAGTTGTTTATTTTGTTTGTTTCTGAGACAAGATCTCACCCAGTAGCTCAAGCTGCCCTTGAACTTTGTCTCTGCTCCGGGCTGGTTCCCCAATGCTCTGTCATTATTGGCACCTAAGCACTCTCTGTACACATTCGCTGGAGGGATGGTAGAATGAAGGGTAATCCACCCTCTAGAGATGCATTTAAATATTTGATGTGAGTCCCCGGTTCTAACACACTGCCAGGGCACATAGTAGGCATTTTGTTAATGTCTGTAAAAACCATGATTGAAAGGTTGATGCTGAAGTTACTTGGTTTTGACTCTCTCTCCCTCCCATATCTAGGGTCAAACCCAAGACCTCCTGCCCACTAGAAGAATGTTTTCCACTAACCTAGGTACCCATTCCTATCTTGGCTGGCTTCACAGGATCAGAAACACACAAGTCTTGAGAATTCTTCTTTTGGAGGAGATAGCCTCAAACTCACAGAGATCTGCTTGCCTCTGTCTCTGGAGTGCTGAGATTAAAGGAATGAGCCACCACACCTGGCTTTTGTTTTGGTTTTCATTCATTATTTTTATTTTATATGTATTTTTTTGTCTTTTTGAGACAGGGTCTCCCTGTAGCCCCAGCTGTCCTATGTAGACCAGGCTGGCCTTGAACACACAGAGATCCGCCTGCCTCTGCCTCCCCACCCCCAGTGTTGGGACCACAGGCACACAGGGCATATGTATGAGTGTTTTACTTGCATGTATATAAGTGTGCAGTGCCCACAGAGGCCAGAAGAGGGCGGCAGAGCCCAAGAAACTGGAGTTATGGGTGGTTGTAAGCCACCATGTTGGTGCTGGGAACTGAACTCCAGTACTCTCTCTATAAGAGTGAACAGTGCTCTCAACTGCTGAGCCATCTCTCTAGCCTTTTTTCATTATTTGTTTGTTTTTTGGTGACAGGGTCTTGTGTAGCTCAGGCTGGCCTCAAACTCCCTAAGTAGTTGAGGATGACCTTGAACTCCTAATCCTTCTTCCTCTGTCTACTGAGTGCTGGGTGAAATATTCTATCTTTTCAAGCCAAGATGATGCACATCACCAGGGGCTTTCCATATCGCTTCATATTCTTCAAGAAGATTATTTTTAGGACTGCCTAAGAAAGCCATCCTATCAGTTCAATGAACCCTAATTTGCTTAACCACTCTTTCTTGTTGAACTTCTATGCCGCAATAAATATTTTGCTATCACAAATCATTACCCTCAAGAAAAAAAATTCCAAGCAGCTAAACATTTGTGCACATCCCTAATTATTTCCTTTGAAAAGATTGCCACAAATGGAACTGTTGAGTCAAAGGGAATGCATGTGTGTATATTTACATTTAAGTGTGTGGTGCTAGAGATCAAACCCAAAGCTGTGTGAGCAATAGGGATAACAAGCACTGTATCACCAAGCTACACCACCAGCCTTTGAAGCACTTTACTTGTTTTCTGAGGTGTTTTTTGAACTCACAGAGACCTGCCTGCCTCTGTCTCCTGAGTGCTAGGATTAAAGGCATGCACCACCACACCCAGCCCCTGTTTTGTTTTTTGACAGGGTCTCATGTAGCCCAGGCTGGCCTGGAACTCAGTATGTAGCCCAGGATGACCTTGAACTGCAGATCCTGCAGATCCTCCTGCCTTCACCTCCAGAATGTTGGGGTTACAGAGGTGAGCCATCACTCTCAGCCATTCCTGTAGACCCTAAAGCTTTCGAGCAGCACTGTCCAAGTTCCAAGCATGTTTAGGCACCAGAAGGCGCAATGCTAGGCTGGAGTTCTCAGCCTCTATTCCGTCCTTGAGGACATCACTCACAGGCAAACCCAGCTCTGACTGGGGCGGCACCTCACTGACTGCCCTCTGCTGCTGCCTCCCAGTGGTGGGGTACACACATTGCAGTCAGAGCACCCTTACTGATGTTAAACATTCGTGTTTTCCCCTCCTTTTTACATTTATTTAGTTATTCTCTGTGGGTATGTGCATGGATACATTCGCCCGTGAAGGTCAGAGGACAACTTGAGGAAGTCAGTTCTCTCCTTCCACCATGTGACTGTAGGGAATTGAACTCTGGCTGTCAGGCTTGGCAGCAAGCACCTTTTCACACTGGGCCATTTCACTGGCCCTCTTCTGGGATTTTCCTTTTTTTAATTTTTTAAAATTTATTTTTGTATGTGTATGAGTGTACTGTCTGCATGTAGGTTTGTGCACCCATGTCGTGCAATGCTGCAGAAGTCAGAAGAGGGTCTCGGAATTGGAGTTACAGACGGTTCTTTTTTTTAAAAAACTTTTTTTTTTATTTTTTATTTTTGTATGTGTATGAATGTACTGTTTGCATGCAGGTTTGTGCACCCATGTTGTGCAATGCCGTGGAGGTCAGAAGAGGGTCTCGGATTCCCCTGGAACTGGAGTTCTCCTGGAATTGAAGTTATAGACGGTTCTCAGCCGCCATGTGGGTGCTGGGGATCGAACCCGGGTCCTTTGCAAGAGCAGTCGGTGCTCTTAACCACTAGGCTATTTCTCCAGCCCCCTCTTCTGGGATTTTCAAGTTGGAAGTCTAACACTCATTCAATAAATGTATGTATCCACCGGACCCCCACAGAGTGTCAATCAGGTTGAATAATGGCAGTGCCAACCTTGAGGGAGCACTCTAGCAGCAGGCCTGGTATTAAGCGTGTAACATGCTTGTACAACTCCTTTAATCCTGCTGTCTCCCAGGTTCTCCCAGGAAGATGTAAAATTAACATCTGTCTGCACACGGGGAAGGCACTAATAGTCAAGAGTGACTCAAACAACTCCAACTTGACAAGTAGAATGTGTTTATTAGGGGTGGAGAAAAAGACAAATGGTTGCCTTTTTGTAGAAGTCACAGACTGTCCCCCAACCTCATCCCGTCTCCCTTTTTCATTCCTCTTTAGGGCTACAATAAAATGTATGAAGATCTGGGGTTAGAGCGCCACCTCGTGTTAGGATGGCAAACTACAGGCCCAGGTGACACAAGGCACAGACAAAAGTAGACTTTAGAAAGTGCTGTTATTTCTACTATGGTTTTTCCCTTATTAAGAGATTTGACTGGCACCGGCAAACACCGTTTGACCATGGGAAGGACGGCAGTTGCGAGGCGCCCTGTGGGTGTTGGGAACTGAATTCTGTTCCTCTGAAGCAAGTTCTTTTAACCACTGACCCATCTCTCAAGTCCTGTTTGATTTTTAAAAAAATCTTTGTGTGGCCAGGCATGGCAGCACATATCCTTGAGAGGCAGAGGCATGCAGATCTCTGTGAGATCAAGGCCAGACTGATCTACATATTGAGTTCCAGGCCACGTGAGACCACATAGACCTAGTCTCAAAAACTAAAAACAAAAAGCAAAGCAAACTCTGTGTGTGCGTGCGCGCGCGTGTGAGTGTGTGTGTGTGTGTGTGTGTGTGTGTGTAGAGGCACACACACCACAGGATGCATGTGGAGGTCAGAGGACAGCCTTAGGTATCAGTCCTCACCTTCCATCTTGTTTGGGATAGCCTCTTGATTGCTGCTGCACATAGCAGGCTAACTGTCCCCCAGAGCTCCTGGGGACTGCTGTGTCTCCATCTCTCATCTTGTTTATGAGCACTGGTGACACAGAGGCATGTTACCATGTCCCATCAGCTTTATAGGTTCTGGGGATCCAAACTCAGGTCCCGAATCGCTCTACCTCTGTCTGATGCAGATGCAACTCCGCCCATCGTCCTGCTCCATATCTTGAATTTGCTGGTACTTTCAAGGGTCAAGGCTTCTGCCAATAGTCAAGCAAGAGCAAGGTGTGGTGGTGCATGCCTTTAATCCCAGCATTCAGGTGGCAGGGGCAGGTGGACCTCTATGAGAGGAAGCCAGCCTGGTCTACATATTCAGTTCCAGGCCAGCTGGGGCTACAGGGAGACCCTGTCTCAAATAAACAAAACAATACATAACAGAAAGCCAAGCACAACACTGAGGGCCTGTGATCCCAGTGCTGGGGGTGGGTGGGGGTGGGAAGTCGGGTAGACCCCCTGCGGCTCTCTGGTCAGCCAGTCTAGCTAACCTGTTGAGCACCAGGGTAGACCCCCTGCGGCTCTCTGGTCAGCCAGTCTAGCTAACCTGTTGAGCACCAGGTTCAGGGAGAGACTCTGTCTCAAAAACGAAGCTTGTGCAGGGCATGGTGGCACACTCCTTTAATTTCAGCACTTGGGAAGCAGAGGCAGGTGGATCTATGTGAGTTCAAGGCCAGCCTGGTCTACACTGTGAGTTCCAGAACAGTTGGGGCTACAGGGAGACCCTGTCTCAAAAAAAAAAAAAATTTAAGGTGGCAAGTGATTGAAGAAGACACATCCAGCATGAACTTCTGGCCTGCACATACACACAGGCACACACATACATTAACACACAAATACATACAAACATACAGAAACAACAAGAATAGAAATCAAGGAGCTGCAGATATGGCTCTGGGGTTAAGGGCACTTGCTGCTCTCCCAGAGGTCCTGAGTTCTATTCCCAGCACCCACATGGGTGGCTCACATCTGCCAGTAACTCCAGCTCCAGGGGATCTGATGCCTTTTCTGGACTAAGTGCTCACACATGGAATATTCATTCCTCTCTCTCTCTCTCTAATTTAAAAGCAACTCAAAATGGATCAAATATCTTACTATAACACCTGAAACTGAATTTTTAAATTTCTTTTATTTTTTTATTTTATTTTCTTTTTTTATTTTAATTTCTTTCTTTTTTAATTTTATTTATTTTTTATGTGTATGAATATCTGCATGTAGGTTTGTACACCCGTGTCGTGCAATGCTGCAGAAGTCACAAGAGGGTGTCGGATTCCCCTGGAACTGGAGTTAAAGACGGTTCTCAGCCGCCATGTGGGTGCTGGGAATCGAACCCGGGTCCTCTGCAAGAGCAGTCAGCACTCTTAACCACTAGGCCATCTCTCCAGCCTCTATTTATTATTTCTTATGTGTGTGAGTATACTGTCTACTTGTAGGTTGGTGCACCCATGTCATGCAATGGTGCAGAGGTCAGAAGAGGGTGTCAAATTCCCCTGGAACTGGAGTTAAAGACAGTTCTTAGCTGCCATGTGGGAATTGAACCCGGGTCCTCTGCAAGAGCAGTTAAGTCAGCACTCTTAACTGCTGAGCCATCTCTCCAGCTCCTGAAACTGAAATTTCTACAGGGAAATAGGAAATATCAAGATATTGGCATGCTGGGTGTGGTGGCACATGCGTTTAATCCTAGCACTTGGGAGGCAGAGGCAAGTGGATCTCTGTGAGTTCAAGGCCAGCCTGGTCTACAAAGTGAGTTCCAGGCCAGCTGGGACTAAAGGGAGACCCTGTCTCAAAAAGACAAAAAAAAAAAAAAAGAAAAGAAAAAGATATTGGCATACATAAGGACTTTCTGAAAAGGCTTCTAGCATAGGAAATAATGGCAAAATCTGATCAATTAGATCCCATAAAATAAAAAAGCTTCTGTACAGCAAAGAAAATGATCAGAATCTTCATTCTAGCCCGCAGCGTTGGAGATTTTGCCAGCTATACATCTGGCAGGGGAGTAAAATTGGGAACACGTGAAACTTGAGAAAATTAAACATTCAATATGCAAATCATCCAACCAATAAACAGGCCAGTGGAATGTACACTTCTTAAAGGATAAAGCACAAGGCAGAGGCAGAAGCATATGTGAGTTCAAATCCAGCCTGGTTTACATAGTGAATTCAGGTGATCCACAGCGACACAGCGAGACGCTGTCTAAAAACTAAAATTGTTTTTAAAAAGTAGGGGGACTGTTTGGTCTCCGCACAAGTACTAACCAACCCCCCGCACCTGCTTAGAACCTAAGCATATTCAGTCACATGGCTTGTGTACAAGCCTGATGACATGAGTTCAATCCCCAAGACCCATACAGAGGAAGGAGACAGCCATCTCACACAAGTTACTCGCTTATGTCTACATGCACATACACACACACAACAAATACAAAACAAGCATATGTAAAAGGTATGTAAAGAAAATACAGTAAAGAAGGCTGGGGCTAGAGAGATGGCTTAGCAGTTAAGAGCACTGGCTGTTCTTGCAGAAGACTTGGGTTCAATTCTCAGCACCCACGTAGCAGCTAATAACCGTCCTTAACTCAAGTCCCAGGATGTCCAGTCCCCTCTTCTGGCCTCTTTGGGCATAGCAAGACACAGGTGCACTTACATACATGCAGGCAATACATTCATGCATGTTCTAGTCTGCTTTCCATTGCTGTGACAAAACACTCTGACCAAGGCCAACTTGAGGAGGAAAGAGTTTATTCATCTTGCATCTCCCAGATCACAGTTCATCACCACTTGAGGGAGCCTAAGATAGGAACTCAGAACAGGAACCTGGAGGCAGGAGCTGAAGCACAGGCCATGGAGGGACGCTGCTCACTGGCTTGCTCCCCTGGCCCATGCTCAGCCTGCTTTTTTTTTAAATTTTTTAATTTTTTATGTGTATGAGTGTACTGTCTGCATGTAGGTTGGTGCACCCATGTTGTGCAATGCTCCAGAGGTAAGAGAGGGCATTGGATTCCCTTGGAACTGGAGTTAAAGACGGTTCTTAGCTACCATGTGGGTGCTGGGAATCAAACCTGGGTCCTCTGCAAGAGCAGTTGGTGCTCTTAACCACTGAGCCATCTCTCCAGCCCCTCAGCCTACTTCTTTTTTTTTCTTTTTTAGTTTTTTCCTTTTTTTTTTTTTTTTTTTTTTTTTTTT
>VZQC01012905.1:2041282-2060845 GCA_009823505.1 Rhizomys pruinosus
AAAAAAAAAAAAAAAAAAAAAAAAAAAAAAGGATTACATGACTATGTTGATTTCATTGGGGAAGAAAAACAGGGCAGAAACTCTCCCGGGATCTATAATAACATTTGCATCTCATCTGAGCAGCTTCCAAAATCCTTGCTCAGCGATTCTTCCCGAATTCTCAGGGTCTCCTGGCTGTGAGCCAGCTGGCTTCACCAGCTATGGAGGTGGTTCTACGTGCCTGGAGGGAGGCCTCCTCTAACCAGTCGCCTTTATCTGATTCACCTGAATGACCCGAATTCCTGCTCTGTGTAAGGAACTCTAAGGGTGATGTATTGGGCCAAACAAGACAGCCTTCCTTCTTGTATTATCCTTGACTCGGACTTGCAGTGAACACATAACTACAGACCAATACCTGGGGCTGGGAGGGAGAACCTCAGAAATCCTCATGGTCCCGGGAGTGAGTTCAAATTCTGAATGAGGCAAAGAACTGATGGGAAACTGTCTGCATCGTGCATCCTGGGCTGGGCGTGGTGGTGCAGGCTGGTCAGCAGCACCTGGGGAGGCTGAGGCAGGAAGATCACTAGTTTGAGGCTAGTTTGGGCTACAGAGTAAGATCTCTGTAGGGATCTCACAGAGGGGGAAAAAAGAAATCTGGGGAATATGTCCTTAAATAATATATACTTGTCCCAAACAAAATGTGGAAGTTGGAGTGTTTGGGAAGGAAGAAACAGGAACTAAGTGGAAGGGAGGGAAGGAAGGAGGGGCGGAAGGGAGGTGGAAAGGCTCTAGGGTTGATATCAAGGCTTTTAATGTCGTTTGATCACAACATGGTTCCACGCAGGCTTGTCCTGTATACAGAGGAAGAAACAGGTTTGCAGGGGTAGTTGACTTGCCACGGTCACACAGGAAGTGGCAGAGCTGGGTCTCAAACCCAAGGACCCCCTTGGCCTCTATGGATGCTCCCTGTCTGGAAGGTCCACAGCCTGGGCTGGAATGTACAGGATGCATGTCCACACGGTAGAGTCCATGGTGGATGCCTGTGGTGACTCTACAGTTTATGGCTTCACAGGTGACCCTTCCTGTCATTCCTTCGCTGGTCGGCATTCCCCGTGTGTGTGTCATCTGGGTTGGGTGACCTGGTTTCTCTCCTACCTGTCTGTGAGTACCACTGGTTTGATTCTTCGTTATCCCAACTCGACCGAGCCAGAGCCTGGCATGTGGCTACCTTCCTTCTGCCCATCCCTGGGCCATGACAGGGCCCTGTCCTTACTGTGACAGTCCAGTGGGAAACTGAGAAATGCCCATCCCAGGACAGTGATGGCCCATAATGCACAGGGCTGGGAGGAGGTGACAGCCAGAGCCTCAGCTCAGCCTGGGAGGGCTGGATAATGGGTCCCCAACCCAGGAACAAGATAGAAATGAACAAGACAGACAATGAGGGTGTTAGAGATTAAAATTAAGTAAGGGGCCGGGCGTGGTGACACACGCCTTTAATCCTAGCACTTGGGAGGCAGAAGCAGGCGGATCTTTGTGAGTTCAAGGCCAGCCTGGTCTACAGAGTGAGTTCCAGGACAGCTGGGGCTACAGGGAGACCCTGTCTGGAAAAGACCAAAAATAATAATAATAATAATAATAATAATAATAATAATAAATAAAGTTAACTACGAAGGCTCTGGAGCCTGGGAGGCCTGGGCTCAAGACTGTCAGAGAAGGCCTCAGCAGGGACACTGGGAAGGAGGCCTGAGTGTAGAAGATGTGAACCCTGAGCCAGGCGTGGCGGTGTGCACCTGGAATCCTTGCACTAAAAAATTGGATGGAGGTAGGAGGATCCTCAGACACATAGGGAGTTAGTTCAAGGCCAGCCTAGGCTACATGAGAATCGGTTTAAAAAAACAAAAACAGGGCTGGAGAGATGGCCTAGCGGTTAAGAGCGCCAACTGCTCTTACGGAGGACCCGGGTTCGATCGCCAGCACCCACATGGCAGCCGAGAACCGTCTGAAACTCCAATTCCAGGAGAACTCCAGTTCCAGGGGAGTCCGACACCCTCTTCTGACCTCCGCGGCATTGCACGACACAGGTGCACAGACCTGCATGCAGGCAGTGCATTCATACACGTACAGAAATAAATAAAATTAATAAAAAAAATTAAAAAAACAAAAACAAAAACAGGGCTGGAGCGATGGCTCAGCAGTTAAAGCACCAACTGCTCTTGCAGAGGACCTGGGTTTGATTCCCAGCACCCACATGGTGGCTAAGAACCATCTTTAGCCAGCTGGGACTAAAGGGAGACCCTGTCTCAAAAAGACCAAGAAAAAAAAAAAAGGAACCATCTTTAAGCCAGGCGTGGTGGCACACACCTTTAATCCTAGTACTCAGGAGGCAGAGGCAGGCGGATCTCTGTGAGTTGAGGGCCAGCCTGGTCTACAGAGTGAGCTCCAGGCCGGCTGGGACTAAAGGGAGACTCTGTCTCAAAAATACCAAAAACAATCTTCTAAGCCAGAGGGCCCCTGGAGAATGCACTCAGGAAGGTCTAACAGTGAATGCATGGGTTTTGCAGAGGAAAAGTATTCGATGTGTTCCAGAAACTTCCATGAGGCCCTTGACCCTTGGACAACTGGAACTAAAATCTGAAGAGGCTAAAACAGGAATTGTTCAGAACAATGGAGGATACCTCTGAGGTGGCTGGCAGAGCTGGGGGCCAGCCTGAGCTACTGCATCTTTTCATCTAAAGTCCTCACTCTGGTCCACAAGTTTCCATATAATCTGTTTCTACCTCATCCTGTACCCTTCTCTCTCCCTCACTGTCTCTGTGACAGCCACCTCATCTCATTCTCGGACAGTCCAAGGAAGAGTGCAGTCCTGCCTCAGGGCCTTTGCACTGGCTGCACTTCAGACTGGAATGTCCTTCCCCGATCCATCCACCTATGCTCTGGATCACCAACTTTAGTTCAAATGTCACCCTGTCAGAGGTCTCTCCGCACTCGGATGCTGCTCTAGTTCTCTGTCTCCCTTCTCTGCCTTTTCTGATGCTCAGTAAATCATGGATGGCTAAATGAAGCCCGAGGGAGGGGAAAAGAGAGAGAGAGAAGAGGGGAAGGGAGAAACGAGGGGAAAACCCCCCAGCAGATCTGTGACCCTGGGGCTTGTCCGCTGTGTCTGTGGAGAGGGAGTAGTTATCCCAGGCCTTGGAACAAAATAGTGCTGACCGGGAAACTGAGGCACAAAGGGACATTGGACCCTGAGCTGTTAAGGCCTAGAAAGAAGCCAGACTTAGAACCATATCAAAGCCCCTGACTTCCCCTGCTGGCGATTCCAGCCATGACAAGTGGCTGACCCAGGTTGGAGGTGCCTTATCCGAAGTTCCAGTCCACAGAGCCACAGATGAAAGCCTCTTTATTCCGAGGCTCATGGGTGTCCGGCCTGTCCAGTCGGAGCTACACAGGAGGAGGGGACTACGCTGACAGGACACACCTCTTGGTGCCTGATGCCTGCCCTCCCTCTACAAACAGCCTGGGTTCCCGCTTCTCCAGGAAGCGAGAGTTGCCCAGCTTCCTCAAGGCTTCTGGGAGCGGGATGGGGGTCCTGCCCTGACTCCCCGCCCCCCAAGCCAAGATACTGCCCGGTCACAGCAGCGAGGTGTCCAGGCCTTGGTTTCCTGCTGAGAGCAGTCCCAGTCTCTAGTGGTACAACATCCGGCCAAGCAGGGGTCTCACCACCCAGATGTCATCCACTATCTTCCCATCCTGTGAAGGTCAAACACAGGGGAAGGCAGCAAGGAGTGAGAGTCAGGACTGTGAGGTCAGCCAGCCTGGGTTCAAATCCCATCTCCGCCTCTGATGGGCTGGGTGACCTTGGGTAAGTTGTTCCATTTCTCCAAGCCTCAGTTTCCCGCCTTTGAAAAATGCTAGGTGAGAGCCGGGCGTGGTGGCGCACGCCTTTAATCCTAGCACTTGGGAGGCAGAGTCAGAAGGATTCCAAGTTGCAGGCCAGCCTAGGCTACATAACAAGTTGATTTAGCACCCTACTACCACCACCACCACCACCACCACCACCAAAAAAACAACAGTTGGTAGTAATTTGATATCTGTACTGGGCGTTTGTTTGTTTGTTTTGGTCTTTTTCAGACGGGGTCTCCTTGTAGCCCCAGCTGGCCTGGAACTCACTATGTAGACCAGGCTGGCCTTGAACTCACATCACAGAGATCTGCCTGCCTCTGCCTCCCAAGGGCTGGGATTAAAGGCATGCGCCACCATGCCTGGCTGTTTTTGTTTCTCGAGACAAGGTCTAGCTATGTAGCCCAGGCTGGCCTTGAAGTTGTATTCTGATCTTCCTGTCTCAGTCTCCCATGGAAAAGAGCAGACATCCTATGCACGCCTGTAACTCAGCTTCCAGTGAGGTATTCAGAAGGACTGCTGGAGTATGCTGGCTTCCAGCCTGGCAGAGAAACGGGAGGCCAGGTTCAGGAAGAGACTCTGCCTCAAAGGCATAGGTAGAGAGTTCTAGAGGAGATCAGCCCCTCTTATGGCCTCCTTGCACATGCATATGCATACTTGCACACACCTGAACACACACACACACACACACGCACACGCACACAAACACATCTCACAGAGATCCACCTGCCTCTTCAATTAATTTTTTTTTTTTTTTGGTCTTTTCTAGACAGGGTCTCCCTGTAGCCAGCTGTCCTGGAACTCACTCTGTAGACCAGGCTGGCCTTGAACTCACAAAGATCCGCCTGCCTCTGTCTCCCAAGTGCTAGGATTAAAGGCATACACCACAACACCCAGCTTCTTCAATTAATTTTTAAGAAACCCTGCTGGAGTCAAGAAAGACGACATCACGAGCTTTGCAGAAAAATGGCTGGAGCTAGAGGACATCATGCTGAGTGAAGTAACACAGTCCCAGAAAAACAAACGATGAATGGTATCCCTCATCTGTGGATGCTAGCGCCAATTACCTAGTTGTAAGTATTTCTTGTGTAGGGCCCCCTGAGCTTTTGTCCAAAGCATTTGGGCGTAATGCATATTGGAAACAACAACAACAACAACAGAAAGGACTGCATCAAAGAACTGACTGAAACAGTGAACTTCTTCTGCTCAAGACAGTCAACTTCCTCATGGAGAATATTGAGAAAGACTGAGAAAGAGATGAAAAGCATGTTTGGCAGAATGCATGAGCTCTGGCAGGGTGGGGGAATGGGCAGGAACACGGGTCTAGATTTGTTAAAAAAATAAAAATAAATTTATAAAAAAAATAAAAAATAAAAATTGGCTTAAAAAAAAAGAAACCCTGCTGGGCGTGGTGATGTACTTCTTTAATTCCAGCACTCCTGAGGCAGAGGCAGGTGGATCTCTGTGAGACCAAAGCCAGCCTGGGCTACGAAGTGAGATTCATCCAGGCTAGCCGTGGCTACAGGGAGACCCTGTCTCAAACAAACAAACAAACAAACAAACAAATAAACAAACACCAAGGACTGGAGATATTGCTCAGTGATCAAGAGCACTGGTTACTCTTGCAGAGGACCCAGATTTGGTTTCCAGCACCCACATGGCAGCTAACAACCATCTATAGCTCCGGTCCCAGGGACCCCTCTTCTGACCTCTGTGAGCACCAGACATGCACAGCCACATGGCACATTTACATGCATGCAGTCAAAAGACTCTTACACAAAAACAAAAAATTAAATTTAAAAAGTAAGGCACTAGGCGTGATGGTACTTGCCTTTAATCCCAGTATGTGGGTGGAAGAGCCAGGCAGATTCCATGAGATCAGGTCAACCTGATCTACATAGCAAGTTCCAGGCCTGGGACCAGGGGGAGATGCTGTCTCAAAAATGAAATTAAAAAAAAAAAAAGCAAAAAACCAAAACCAGCAGGGGTTGGAGAAGAACTTGCTGTTCTTACAGAAGACTAGAGTTTGGTTACAGGCAACTTACAACTCCCTGTAACTCCAGTTCCAGAGGATATGGCGCCCTCTTCTGGCCTCTACAGGCAGTGCACATATACGTTGCACATAAATTCATGCAGTCATATACACATATACATAATAAATAAATAAATCTTTAAAAATAACCCTGATGCTGGGTGTGGTGGCGCACGCCTTTAATCCTAGCACTTGGGAGGCAGAGACAGGTGGATCTCTGTGAGTTCAAGGCCTGCCTGGTCTACAAAGTGAGCTCCAGGACAGCTGGGATTAAAGGGAGACCCTGTCTCAAAAAAAAAAGACAAAAAAAAAATAAAAAATAAAAAATAAATAACCCTGATGGGGCTGGAGAGATGACTCAGCAGTTAAGAGCACTGACTGCTCTTACAGAGGACCTGGGTTCAATTCCCAGCACCCATATGGTGGGCAAGAACTGTCTTTAAGCTGGGCGTGGTGGTGCACACCTTTAATCCTAGCACTTGGGAGGCAGAGGCAGGCAGATCTCTATGAGTTCAAGGCCAGCCTGGTCTACAGAGTGAGTTCCAGGCCAGCTGGGGCTACAGGGAGACCCTGTCTTGAAAAGACCAAAAAAAGAAAGAAAGAAAAAAAGAAAAAGAAAAAGAAGGTGGAAGGCGATAAAGATACCGGAGGTTTACATCACACACACACAAACACACACACACACACACACACACACACATACACATAAACATGGCAGGGGGAGGGGGAGTTGGGCCATTATTATTCAATTCCACCTAACCTTAAGCCAGGCCCCCACAGACATGTCATACTGTCCAAGCACTGCTGCCTTCCACCACCCAGCTTCTCCTTCTCCTGCTGTGAAGTGACAACCTATCCGATTTCCCAGTACCAGGCAGCACACTAAGCTCTTGATGCATGTCATTCAACTGAGGTAGAAGCTATGGTCATCCCCATTTCACAGATGTGAAAGCTGAAAATCAGAGATTGGAGATGTTTCTCAGAGTCGTATGGCTGGTAGGAAGTACAGGCAGGATTTGAACCCAGGCTTCCAGTTCTAGAGTCCAAAAAAAGTATTTTGGATGCATAGTCACCCGTATCTAGTCCAGGTGCCTCAGCCTCTCAGGTTTTGGTGTCTCCCTTCCCCTCAGGGAAGAATTTAATGCAGGACCTCATTCGTGTTAGGCAGGCGCTCTACCACTGAGCCACACCTCCAGCCCCTCACTGGGGGATTCTAGGCAGGTACTCTACCACTGAGCCACACCTCCAGCCCCTCACTGGAGGATTCTAGGCAGGTGCTCTACCACTGAGCCACACCTCCAGCCCCTCACTAGGGGATTCTAGGCAAGTGCTCTACCACTGAGCCACACCCCCAGTCCCTCACTGGGGGATTCTAGGTAGGTACTTTACCACTGAGTGGTACTTTACCAACTACCTACCTCAGTCTCCCAAGGGCTGGGATTACAAGTGTGTGCTGCCATACCTAGTTTATGGTTTATTTTGAGTCCAAGGCGTTAGCCACTTGGCTCCTGAGCACTCTGGCTTCCCAGTTGTAACCTAGTGTACACGTCACTGACCTGGTCATCTGACACCTGCTGGATGTGCATGTGGGTGCCATTGAGGATGTGCATCCGTGTGAACCCATATTCCCTCACCCGCACGGCGCTCCAGGGTCTTGGTCGTCTAACAAAGGGGGTCAGCAGCTCTTCACAGCCCTGTGGGAGACAGCTGGTCAGTCAGGCATTGGGGCAATTGGAAGATAATGAGGCAGCTGAAAAGACCTGTCAGGTTGAGACTCTGCTATCTCCATGAAAAAAACCAGTTTAGAGCCAGCCACAAGCCTTTAATCCCAGTACTGGAAGGTTGAGGCAGATGATCACTGAGTTCAGGGCCAGCTTGGTCTACATGGTCAAATCCAGACCAGTCTCAGTTACAGAGTGAGAACCAGTCTGAAAAAATAAGTTAAGGGCTTGTGAGATGGCTTAGTAGGTAAAGGGGCTTGCTGCCAAACCTGATAACTTGAGTTCAATTCCTATCACCTATGTGGTAGAAGGAGAAAAGCCACTCCAGCAAGTTTTCTTCTGACTTCCACATGTACACACACACACACACACACACACACACACACACACCTCAAATAAGCAAAAGAAGAGACAAAAGTAAATTGTCCTCAGGATGTAGCCCAGTTGGTAGAGTGCCTGCTTAGCATTCAGAGAGTTTTAGTGTGATTCTAAGCACCATGTCAAACCAGGTCTAGTGGTACGCATCCATAGTCCCAGCATCTGGGAGGTGGGGGCAGGAGGATCCGAAGTTCAAGGTCAACTTGAACTATATTGCAAGTTTGAGGCCAGCTTAGCTGACATGAGATCCTGTCTCAACATTAATTAATTAAAATTAAAATTCCCCCAAATAAGCCAGGCATGGTGGTGCACACCTTTAATACCAGCACTCAGGAGGCAGAGGAAGGCAGATCTCTGTGAGTTCAAGGCCAGCCTGGTCTACATAGTGAGTTCCAGGACAGCTGGGACTAAAGGGAGACCCTGCCTCAAAAAAAGATGAAAAAAAATTGATTGATTGAATCATGAAGATTTTTGTGACCAGAAGCCTCAGAACTTACCTTTGTAATTCTTTAAGGAATGACAGTCTGATATTTGATAATATAATGTTTAAGAAAACTTTAGAAGTCATTATTAGCAAAGTGACAATTATGTATTTATAGTGTTAACGTTCTATGATTTTAAAACATATTCAATAAAACTTGTTTAAAATAAAATAAAAACCACCAGTGCCTAAGGGAGGTGGAGCAGAAATCCAGGTAATCAAAGCAAAGAAAATAAAGAAAAAATATCAGAGACTGGATGGCTCAGCAGTTAAGAGCACTGGCTGCTTTTGCAGAGAACCAAAGTTCAGTTCCCAGCACCTATATGCAGCTAACCACTGTCCATAACTCCAGTTCCAAGGAATCCAATGCCCTCTTCTGACCTCTGTGGCCACACACAGGTGTACCTATCACCTGCAAGCAATACACTCATACACATAAAAATAATAAACAACTTTATGTATGTGTGTGCTTTGCCTGCATGTAGGTATATGCACCACATGCATGCAATACCTGTGGTGGCCAGAAGAGGGCATCGGATCCTCTGGAACTGGAGTTACAACAGTTGTTGGTGGCCATGTGTGGTGGGAACAGAACCTGTGTTCTCTGAAAGAGCATCCAGTGCTCTTACCTGTTGAGCCTCCTCTCCAGCCCCTAAAAACTTTTTTTATTTTTTATACTTTTAAAAAAATTTTTATTTATTTTCTATGTGTATGAATGTACTGTCTGCATGTAGGTTTGTGCACCCATGTCATGCAATGCTGTGGAGGTCAGAAGAGGGTCTCGATTCCCCTGGAACTGGAGTTCTCCTATAATTGGAGTTACAGACGGTTCTTAGCCATGTGGGTGCTGGGGATCGAACCCGGGTCCTCTGCAAGAGCAATCGGTACTCTTAACCACTAGGCTATCTCTCCAGCCCTACTAAAAACATTTTTAAGGGACAGAAGACAGGATGGAGAAGAGGTATTGGTGGTGGCTGTTCTCCTCTTGCCTTCTGTGCTCTTTGAATTTTGGTTCCAACTTTAATCTTAATCATTTGTAAGAATCAGTTTAGGGGCTGGAGAGATGGCTCAGTGGTTAAGAACGCTGACTGCTTTTGCAGAGCACCCAGGTTCGATTCCTAGCCCCCGCGTGGCGGCTGAGAACCACATTTAAGCCAGGCATGGTGGTGCATGCCTTTAATCCTAGCACTCTGGAGGCAGAGGCAGGTGGATCTCTATGAGTTCAAGGACAGCCTAGTCTACAGAGTGAGTTCCAGGACAGCCAGAGCTACAGGGACACCCTGTCTAAAAATAAAAAAATAAATAAAAATAAAAATAAAAATAAAGGAAGAAAAAGGCCCGGTGTTGTGGCATGGGCCTTTAATCCTAGCACTTGGGAGGCAGAGGTGGGCAGATCTCAGTGAGTTGAAGGCCAGCCTGGTCTGCATAGTTCCAGGCCAGCTAGGACTGAAGGGAGACCCTCTCTCAAAAACAAACAAACAAACAAACAACAAAACAAAACAAAACAAAAAAAAAACACCAAAAAAACCAAGCCCTTAGCCCAAGCATGGTGGCACACATCTATAATCCCAGCACTTGGTAGCCTGAGGCAGAAGGACTGTGGGTTTATGGCCAGCAGCCTGGGCTACACAGTGAGACCCTGTCTCAGCAGAGAGAGAGAAAGAGAGGAAGAGAGAGAGACAGAGACAGAGACAGAGAGACAGAGAGACTATAGTAACTTTACAGAAGATGATCCCCTGATTACAACTGTTTGCTTTTGTGACAGGGTCTCATGTAGCCCAGGCTGGCTTGGAACTTGCTATGGAGTCAAGGATGACTCTGAATTCTCCCATCCTCCTGCCTCTACCTCTGCAGGCTACTTCCAGATGCTTCACTTTGTTTTGTGTATTTAATTTTTTAAACTACATTTATTTTTGTTTATTTGTTGTGTGTGTTCATAGGCATGTGACAGTGTAGGAATGATTTACAATATGGGCAAAATCTGGGCTCATGACTTCTATCTAACCTTACTCCAAAATCTACTGTTTATAAGGCAAACAAGCTCGGAGCCACATGCTTCTCCTGTGGCATGGGCACCTGACCTTAATCTCTCAGGATCCAAGCTTTGTGAATGAATATGGGTGTGTTTGAATTAGCACAACAGAGCACTGAAAGCAGTGTGTTCATATTCGTGTCCTCATTGGAAGCAGTGGAAATACTTGCTTGATGTTGTGTGTATGAGGTCTGAGGATCAAAGGGCAGGATTCTCTGACAAGATAAAGGTGGATCCAAGCTTGTAGTTCCCCAATTCATGCTGAAGAAACTACTTGAATCAAAGTATGGGAAAAAAAAATTTTTTTTTAAAGTATGGGTGAGGATTCTCTCAGCAGCACCGGTCTGTGAGACGTCTGAAGGAACGGGTACCTCAGAGCTCGAGATGCACCCCACACAGGGCTTCCAACCATTATTGTTTATGCTTTCTCTGACTCTGAGCAATCATGCATCCTGTCAGAGCCTTGATTCCCCCTTCTGTCTGAGAATCTGCAGCACCGGGCCTTAAAAGGCCCGGGACAAATGATAGTACTACATCAATCACTACATCACTAATAAGCACCCAGGCTGGTCCCTTCCCGCCTGCTTACCGCAGATCCAGTGATGATGTGAACCGGGGCTCGAGGGTTGGTGTAGGGCTTCTCCATGCTGCCATTAAATACCTAGAGAAGGATACAAGGGCGTGGCGGGTCCCAGTGGGCCAGATCTCAGGGGGATCTGACCACACAGACACATCAGCTATCTGGTCCTCTGCCCTCCTCCCAGCCTCACCTGGTAGTTGTAAATCGGCCACAGGCGCTCATAGGAGTGCTCGTGTGCCCAGAGTTGAAGGTCCACACCTGTGCGGGGGGGGGGGGGCGGGAGGGGGTCAGCCCACTGTATGGACAGATGGCCAGTGAGAGTGGGGGTCAGACCCCTGTATGGAGAGAGAGGGTTAAGACTCCCCAGGGTCACTCACCATATTTATGGAAAAGGTCTTCTAGCCCAAATAACTTGCCCTGGAGACCTTTTCGGACCTGAGGAGATGGGCAGGGGATGAAGAGAGAGAAGGAAAGGGAAGGGGAGGAGAGGAAGAAGAGGGGAGGGGCTCCTATTCGCCCCCCTGCCCCTCCCTCCCTTTCTCCCCTGGGCAGCGCCCTCACCCTGCTCTCATGCCTGGTGCAGTCGTCCAAATCTGCATTGGAACAGTACATTGGCCGATGGCCCATCGTGATGATCCACGGCCGGGCCACCCGATTCTTGTTGGCTTTCTAGAAAGGAGAAGTGGGTGAGGGACAGTGGTCGGGGAGAAGGGCCTGGCGGGGCTTCCGCCTGGCCTTACCTGGAGGTCGCTCTCCAGCCAACGGAACTGTCTCTCAACAAGATGGTGGCCATAGTGTAGGAAGAAATAGACCTCAGTGGAGAAGGAGATGATGTGGGCAGGACCCAGGTCCCAGCTACAGGGAGAGAGGGCAGGGGTCGGATGGCAGGAGTTTCTGAATCACCCATACTTCAGGGGAGCCAGTCCAGTCTCCCACGTCACCCACCCACCCCACGTTACCTGTACCATAAGCCTTCATTGTCCCCTGGCATACTAAAGCGAGCTTTGTAGTTAGAGAAATTGCTAGAAAAAAAGGAATTATAAGAGCAAGGAATGAGGACCCAGATGAAGCAGCCCACCCCTTATCTCTTCTTTTATTATCTCAGGAGATGCACTGCAGCTAGAGAGACTTTAGTGAGACACTAACAAAGACACAACTGTTTCCGCTAATCCAGTCTTCCCCACCCCTTCCGCCCTCAGTGCTCACTAGCGTTGTTCATGATTCCCAGGGCATGTCATGTACGGCAGGCTGGCGGCTACAGGTTCAATGAGCCGCATGAACCTGTCCCCTACACGAGCGTTGTCCTGATCCATGTTGTAGGCAAAGTCTCCTGGGGGGTAAGGGGGGCGTCGGAGAATAAAGAGAGAGTGAGAATCAGGCTCCGCTTGCTCTGGGATTGGAACCTGGTGCTCAGCTATGGGCTGAGCCACCCTGCCTCACACCCTACCTCACACCACTCCCATGTGCTCTAGTAGTCTTGGTCCCTCAGCACCAAGCTGTCTCCTGGGAACTGACACATCATCTCTATCTCTGCTCATCACTTGTCCTCTCTCAGGACAACAGCTAGGTCCTGAATGATAGGCAGGAGGTCTACCACTGAGCCATGTCCCCAGCCCCTCACTGGGGGATTCTAGGCAGGTGCTCTACCACTGAGTGACACCTCAAGCCCCTCACTGGCAGATTCCAGTCAGGTGCTCTACCACTGAGCCACACCCCAGCCCCTCACTGGGGGATTCTGGGCAGGGACTCTACCATTGAGCCACACCCCACAATCCCTCACTGGGGGATTCTAGACAGCTGTTCTCCTGCTTTGCACACCTCTAGGCTTGGTTGTTTTAGACAAGGTCTCAGTAAGTTGTTCATACCACCTTTGGATTCTGGGTAGTCCTCCTGCTTCAGCCTCTAGACTGAAGGAATTACAAACATGTGCCACCATGCCCATTCATCTTAACAGTTATATGAATTCTGAATGAGCCTTATGTCTAATAACAACAATAACAGGGGTCATCAATGCCCCCAGCTATAGAGACCAGAATTGAGATCTTAACAGGCACAGTCTGGTGAGCCTCAGACCCCATATCTGGGCCAGTATGGGCCCCATCCGTTCAGAGTCACCGCACACCCAACAGCTCAACTGGGCACTGAGCTGCTGGGCACGCATCCCGCCCACCTCCGGGTGCACCCTCTCTGGTGCCTCACCCACATGGAGCACTGCATCGTACATGCCCTGCTGGGTGTCCCTGCGCAGCCGGGGCAGGGCCTTTGGGTTGTCAGCCCCCAGGTCGCCAAACACAGCGAGGCGGGGGCTCCAGTGGACCCCATTCTTCAAGGCTGTGAAGCGAAAGCGCCGGCTCCAGCCCTGGGCGCTACCACAGCGATAAACTGAAGGAAGAAAGAGCAGAGTGAGCTCAGGATGACGTCGGTGCCCACCCACAGGCGGCTGGTCGAGAGGGAGGAAAATAGGCATTAAAAAAAGGTTTATTGGGGCTGGAGAGATGGCTCAGCGGTTAAGAGTGCTGACTGCTCTTGCAGAGGACCGGGGTTCGATTCCCAGCACCCACATGGCGGCTAAGAACAGCTTTTAAGCTGAGCGTGGTGGCCCACGCCTTTAATTCTAGCACTCAGGAGGCAGAGGCAGGTGGATCTCTGTGAGTGAGTTCCAGGCCACCCTGATCTACAGAGTGAGTTCCGGGCCAGCTGAGACTATAAGGAGACCCTGTCTCAAAAAGACAAAAAAAAAAAGTTTTATTTGGGGGCTGGAGAGATGGCTTAGTGGTTAAGAGCACTGGCTGTTCTTACAGAGAACCCGGGTTCCATTCCCAGCACCTACATAGTGCCTAAAAACTGCCCATAAGTCCAGTTTCAGGGGATCCAATGCCTTCTTCTGATCTCCAAGGGCATTGCATGACACAGGTGCTCATGCAGGCAATACACTCATACACATAGAATAAAAATAATAAATAAAATATAAAAAACTATTAAAAAGGTTTATTTTTATATGTGCGTGAGTGCCTGCAGGTACATATGTGTACCATGTGCTTGCACTGCCCCCAGGTCAGAAGAGGGGAGGAGATCCCATGGAGGTGGAGTTACAGACAGATATGGCTGTTGGGAACTGAGCTGGGTTCCTCTGCATGAGCAGCCTGTGCCACCTCTCCAGCCCCAACCTTGAATTTCTAATCCTTCTGCCTTTATTTCCCAAGTGCTGGACTCTCAGGCCTGTGCCATCACACAGCGTCCAGGTGGCCAGGCCTGCCCACCCTCAGCCGCCACGTCTCACTCACCCCTTCCCAACCCTCTCACCATACTGAGCTCCGGGCAGCAGCTTGCGCAGAGTCACCCGGTGCACGTAGAGTTTGCGCCGTAGAATACCCCCATCCACAAAGGGGGTGGCAGTGCCCTGGGCATGGAACGGAAGTGGCCCGGACAGCTGCATCCCGAACTGCACCTCAGACCTCGCGGGGGCCCATGTGGTCCAGGTCACTGTCATGGAGCCCGGCTCACCTGCAGAGAAAGAGACGGAAGAGGGGACTGGGCAGGCAGGCCTAGGCCGGCTGGCAGGGAGGAGTGCGCAGAGCCAGGGTTGGCCTCGGTGAAGACCCACAGGGCTCGGAACACTTAGGACCAGGTTCCAGAGGGCAGCATTCAGTCCCCGCCCCCACACTTCCAAGCTGGGCTAACCTTAGACAAATCTCTCACCTCCTGGAGACTAAGTTTCCTTTGTGAGATAGAATAATACTAGCACATATGTTTGTGATGAAGTACAGACGAATAAAAAAATATTGGCAGAAAAAAAAATATTGGCAGAAAAGCTGGGCATGGTGGCACATGCCTTTAATCCCAGCACTCGGGAGGCAGCACTCTGGGAATTCAAGGCCAGCCTGGTCTGCATAGTGAGTTCCAGGCCAGCTGGGGATACAGGGAGACCATATATATATATATATATATATATATATATATATATGTCAGCAGAAATCAGGCCTGGTGGTGCATCTTTAATTTCAGTACTTGGGAGGCACTGGCAGGTGGATCTCTGCCAGTATGAGGCTAGCCTATTCTACATAAAGAGTTCCAGGCCAGCCAAGGGCTACACGGTGGAACTCTATCTCTATCAATCAATATTCCAATCAACAAATAAACTATTATATATGTATGTAAACTGCGGGTTGAAAAGGGCTGGGGATGTGGCTCTGTGGGGACAGTGCTTGCTTAGCATGTACGAAGACCTGGCTTCCATTCTCAGCACAACATAAAGCAGACATGGTGACACGTGCCTATAATCCCAGAACTTAGGAGAGACCGAGGCTGCTGGGTTGGTGGTCCATACCTGTAATCTCAGCACTCGGGAGGCAGAGGCAGGCTGATCTCTGTGAGTTCAAGGCCAACCTGGTCTACATAGTGAGTTCCAGGACAGCTGGGGCTACAGGGAGACCCTGTCTCGAAAAGGCCAAAAACAAAACAAAACAAAAAGTTCTAGGTTCTAGGCTAACCTGGTTTTATAACCCTGTTTCTAAAAACCACGGGGGGGGGGGGGAGAAGGTCACAAGTCGTCCCCTCCCCCCCCAGGATCTACATGCAGTTAATGATTGCTAGGGGAAGGAGAGATGTTTTCTTCAGTAATGTAACATTAGAGTGCAACCGTGCTCCTGGAAGCAACCTTAATTAAACTTTCACACACAAAACCATGAAGGGGGGGTGCAAAAGCTGGGAAGAGGAAGGTGGTCCATGAGTTGGGGAGGGTGGACGAGAGAGGGTAATGGGATGACTATGATCAAAACACATAATGCCAGGTGCAGTGGCGCTCGCCTTTAATTCCAGCACTTGAGTGGCAGAGGCAGGAGGATCTCCGTGAGATCAAGGCCAGCCTGGTCACCATAGCAATTCCAGGCCAGCTGAGGCTATAGGAAGACTACGTCTCAAAAACCAAAAAAAGTATACATTATATACATGTATGAGAATGTTATTATGAAATTTACTGTGTCTAATTAATGTATACTAATAAAAAAAATAAGACAAAAAATGAAGAACTAGCAGAATACTGCAGTGATCTGTCCTTAGACAGTGTTGAGATTCAGAGGTGACTTTCAGTGCGTGGGGAGGTTCTATGCAGATACGACTGCCTTGTATACCAGGGACAGGAGCATCCCAGGCTTTGATGCTCTGGGAATGTTATGGAAGACATCCTCGGGGACAGCCTTAAGCAAAACACTTGCAACAATGCCCAATACAGAAAGCTTTAAAGGCTGGGTGAATGCCTTTATTCTTCTACACTATGTATGATCTACAACCCGAGGCCAACATTGCACATACGTGATATAATTTGAGAGCTCCAGACAAGTGTCTGGAGGTCACCTAGGTAATAAAAAAAGAGGGGTACCCACAAGGGAAAGCTTTAGGGTGGGAGGAAGATGTGCAAATGACTACAGAACTCCTGCAGGGAACAATGCCTCGCTCTGCTGAGGGCTGCTGGACAGGAAACTGGCCTAGACACATCAAACCTACTGACTTCTAGAGCAATTTAAAAATACATGTTTTATTTGTTATTTATAGTTTATGTGTATGAGTGTATTGTCTGCATGTGTGTAAGTGCAAGTATGTTGTGCAATGCTCGTGGAGGTCAGAAGGGTCGAAGGAATCTCCCATAACTGGAGTTAAGGATGGTTGTTAGCCATCATGTGGGTGCTGAGAATGGAACCCAGGCCCTTTGCAAGAGCAGCCAGTATGCTTAACCTCTGAGCCACCTCTCCAGCCCTAGAGCAATTATTTTTCTGAGACAGGGTCTCACTATATAGCAGTGACTGGCCTGGAACTTGATATGTAGACCAGGCTGGCCTTGGTCTCATAGAGATCGGCCTGCCTCTACCTTCCAACTGCTGGGATTAAAGGTATGCACTACTAGCCGGGTGTGGTGGTGCACGACTTTAATCATAACACTTGGGAGGCAGAGGCAGGTGGATCTTGGTCTATGGAGTGAGTTCCAGGACAGCTGGGGCTACAGGGAGACCCTGTCTCGAAAAGATCAAAAAAAAAAAAAAAAAAAAAGGTATGCACTACGAGGCCTGGCTTCTTTCTTTAGCAGAGGAAACAGATTTATTAAGGACAAGTGAAAAAGAAAGAACTCCCAAGAGTGGGATTACCTGCCTCAGATTCTCAGACTCTCTTTCCTCTTCTCTTTCTTCTTTTCTTCTTTCTTTCTTTCTTTCTTTCGTTTCATCTGTCTTGTCTTCTTTCTTCTTTCTTTTCTTTCTTTGCTTTCTTCTTTCTTTCTTTCTTTCTTCCTCCGTCGCGCTCTATTCTTTTCTTTCTCCTTCTCTCTTTCCTCTCCTCCCCTCTCTCTCTTCTCGATCTTTCTTTCTTTCTTTCTTTCTTTTCTTCTTTCTTTTCTTCTTTCTTTTTCTTTCTTCTTCTTTCTTTCTTTCTTTCTCTCCGCGCTACCCGCTCTCTCCGCCGTCTTTCGCTCTTCTATCTTTCGCCATCTTTTTCTTTTCCTTTTTTCTTTCTCTCCTTTCTCTCTCCCTTCCCTTCCGTCCTCCCCTGTCCTTCCTTCCTTCCTTCCTTTTCCTTCCTTCTTCCTTCCTTTCCTGCTTCCTTCCTTCCTTCCTTGTAGACCAGGCTGGCTTTGTCACAGAGATCTTCCTGCCTCTGCCTCTAGAATGTTGGGATTAAAGGTGTGTACCACTACCCACAGCAATGCCTTAGACTCTTAATTCAAGAATCCAGCAACTGCAGGGCTAGAGAGATGGCCTAGTGGTTAAGAGCGCCACCTCTCTTGCAGAGGATCCGGGTTAGATCCCCAGCACCCACATGGTGGCTGAGAACCGTCTTTAACTCCAGTTCCAGGGGAATCCGAGACCCTCTTCTGACCTCTGCGGCATTACACGACACAGGTGCACAAATCTGCATGCAGACAGTACATTCATACACATAAAAAAAGTAAATAAAATTTTAAAAATATATAAAATAAGAAGAATCCAGCAACCAGATCAAGACTTTAAAAATAGCACAGAGAAGGTCAGCAAGATGCCTCGGGACAGGGTTAGGGCCTGAGTTCCACAGTGAGAACATGGCCAAAAAAAAGAAAGAGATGGGAAGGAAGGAAGGAAGGAAGGAAGGAAGGAAGGAAGGAAGGAAGGAAGGAAGGAAGGAAGGAAGGAAAGAAGGAAAGAGAGAAAGAGAGAAAGAGAGAAAGAGAGAAAGAGAGAAAGAGAGAAAGAGAGAAAGAGGAAGAGAGAAAGAACAAACTGAGTCAGGGGGATCATGAGTTTGAGGTCAGTCTGGACTACATCAAAGTTTGAGGTCAGCCTGGACTACAAAGAGAGACCCTGTGTCAAGCAAGGCAACATCAAAGTGCACAGAATCTAGGCAGCTACTCTAAATATGCAGGGCCATAAAACCATGCAGAAGAACGCTCACGTGGACAAAAGGAATCCAAACACATGGTGAGCTGAAGAGATGAGTTGCAGAGACGTGGGAGACGAGTGGGGTGTAGGGAATGGGACGTAAAGCAGCGGCCAGGGCAGACACTTATCCAAGTTCTTTTTTTAAATTAATGAATTAACTTCTAGAAGTATAGCCATCCTTACTAGTCCCTTCACACCCACCCTCCACAAAAATAAGGAAACAAGAGGCTGGAGAGATGGCTCAGGGGGTTAAGAGTACTGTCCATGCTTGTAGAAGACCAAGGTTTGGTACATATACAGACAAGCAGGCATACACACACATACTTATAATAAGAGAAAATAAAATAAAAATTAAGAGAACATTAAAACCAGCCTGATATGGTTGTGAAGGAGTTCAACATGGATTGTAACTGTCCACACATACACCTGGCTACCTTACAAAATGAATGACAAACACTGAAGGGAATGAGGAAGAAAATGATGTAGAAAACAATGTCCTAACAGTATCATGAGTCCGGCAGCAAAACTAATACATGGGACTGCTCCTGGAAGGGACATGGGAGGGAGAATTCTTCTTCTTAGGTATTGGAGGCTTCAGGGATACTAGGAAAAGGTTCTACTACTGAGCTACATCTCAAAACCCCCAAAATCCAATGCAGAAAGATTCCAATAGACCAAATGTCAGACATGGTGAGCAGCGGTGGGCAGTGACAGTATTGGATTTGTACCCAGAGAATGAAAGACATATCCACAAGTCTATCACGGAAAGAAATAAGGAATAAATGAATGAAGGAATAGAGGAGGGAGGATAGGCAGTACTTCTAAGACTAAAATGTCAATTAGGGGGCTGGAGAGATGGCCTAGCAGTTAAGAGCGCCGACCGCTCTTACAGAGGACCCGGGTTCGATCCCCAGCACCCACATGGCGGCTGAGAACCGTCTGAAACTCCAATTCCAGGAGAACTCCAGTTCCAGGGGAATCCGAGACCCTCTTCTGAACTCCGCGGCATTGCACGACACGGGTGCACAGGCTTGCATGCAGACAGTACATTCATACACATACA
>VZQC01012905.1:2062215-2089534 GCA_009823505.1 Rhizomys pruinosus
GGGGCTGGGGGTGTGGCTCAGTGGTAGAGCACTTGCCTAGAATCCCCCAGTGAGGGGCTGAGGGTGTGGCTCAGTGGTAGAGCACTTGCCTAGAATCCCCCAGTGAGGGGCTGGGGGTGTGGCTCAGTGGTAGAGCACCTGCCTAGAATCCCCCAGTGAGGGGCTGGGGTGTGGTTCAGTGATAGAGCCTCTGCCTAGAATCCCCCAATGAGGGGCTGGGGGTGTGGCTCAGTGGTAGAGCACTTGCCTAGAATCCCCCAGTGAGGGGCTGAGGGTGTGGCTCAGTGGTAGAGCACTTGCCTAGAATCCCCCAGTGAGGGGCTGGGGGTGTGGCTCAGTGGTAGAGCACCTGCCTAGAATCCCCCAGTGAGGGGCTGGGGGTGTGGCTCAGTGGTAGAGCCCCTGCCTAGTCGGTCAAGAATCTCTGTGGTCAGAAGCTCATGGATGCTAAACTAGTGGGTGAAAATTTGTGGAGAAACAGGACTTGCATCATCTTGAGCAATCTCTCCCCAAGCTATTCATTAACTACAAAGGAAAGAATAATGCCTTTACAGCAGAGAAATCCAGCAGCCATGTACTGAACCAACCAACAAATCAAGGTCAATATCACTAGCAGCAACAACAAAGCATGACTACACCCCAGACCCTCTGGAACCCCACACCCTCTGGAGCCCCACACTAACAGCAAGGCAATGTCACTGGCTTTGATAGTCTTGCCCCAATACAAACTTCTAATCATAAAACAATGTTACGAAGCCTAAAATAACCAATACAAAGTTCACAGAAGATGAAGACTTGAGAGGTGGTTGTCCTGATGCACACGGGAGGCAGAGGCAGGCAGATCTCTGTGAGTTCAAGGCCAGCCTAGTCAACACAGTGAGTTCTAGGACAGCTGGGCTACAGGGAGACCCTGTCTCAAAAAGACTCCTCCCCAAATTTTTATTACTTTTATTTTATGTATATGAGTGTATTGCCTGTATGTATATAATCCACCTGTGTCATGCAATGCCCATGGAAATCAGAAGAGGGTGTTGGATTCCTGGAACTGGAGTTACTGACAGTTCGCCACCCTATGGGTGCTGGGAACCGAACCCGGATCCTTTGGAAGAGCAGTCAATGCTCTTAACTACTGGTCCATCTCTCCAGCCCTCTTTTTTGTTTTTTTACATGGATCTCACTACATAGCCCAGACTGATCTCAAACTCCTGGGCTCAGCAAATCCACCTGCGTCAGCCTCCAGGTAGCTGGGATTACAGGTACATGCCACCATGACCAGCATCTCTCTCTCGCTCTCGTCACATCCGGCCTCCCAAAACACGTTCTAAACGATTCACTCTCCATCCTCCGTCTTCTCTCCTTCTCCGCCCTCTCCTCTCTTCCTCATGCCTCCCTCTCTCTCACTCTCATCTCCTCTCCATCCACTCTTCTCGCTTTCTCCTCCTCGCGAAAATCCCTCCCTCTCTCCCGTCGCTCCTCTCTCTCTTCTCTCCCCCCCCCGCTTTCTTCTCATCCTAGAAAGTTGAACACCAGGGCATTGTGCCCACTAAGCACAAGTGCTCTAAAGAACTAAGCGAAAAACACCCTATCCCCTCAATTAAATACGTACAATAAATCACCGTTGCAGAAGATATATATATATATATATATATAATCAGCTTTCCTGTCTACATAGAGAGTTCAAGGCCAGTCTGAGACTCTGTCTCAAAATAACAGCAAGAACAAAATGCCATCATTAAGGAAACTCAGTATAAAAGAGGCAAGAATTAGCTATAATATTTTTAGAACTCTTCTGTTAAATCTAAAATTAGTGTGAATCCTTCACCTGAAATGTTTTAAGACACAGGAACACTTCAGGCTCTGACTGGATTACACCCTGAATACATATGTGGAATTCTCACAGTGCAGCTGTAAAAGATGTACCATAGAAAACGGTATGTCAATCCCAGGTACGGATTCAAATTTTCTATGTTTGCATATGATCGTCAAGATGATTGTTAAAAGCATAAGCTGTCAGGGCTGGAGAGATGGCCTAGCAGTTAAGAGCGCCGACTGCTCTTGCAGAGGATCCAGGTTCGATCCCCAGCACCCACATGGAAGCTGAGAACTGTCTTTGACTCCAGTTCCAGGGGAATCCGACGCCCTCTTCTGACCTCTGAGGCATTGCACAACACGGGTGCACAGATCTGCATGCAGAGAGTACATTCATACACATAAAAGAAATAAATAAAGCGGGGCATGGTAGCACACGCCTTTAATCCTAGCACTTGGGAGGCAGAGGCAGTCAGATCTTTGTGAGTTCAAGGCCAGCCTGGTCTACAGAGTGAGTTCCAGGACAGCTGGGACTTCAGGGAGACCCTGTCTCGAAAAGACCAAACAAACAAACAAACAAACAAATAAATAAATAAAATTTTAAAAGCATAAGCTTTTGCCAGGCATGGTGGTGCATGCCTTTAATCCTAGCATTCAGGAGGCAGAGGCAGGCAGATCTCTGTGAGTTCAAGACCACCCTGGAGCTACAGGGAGACACTGTCCCAAAAAGACAAAAAAAGCTGGGTGTGGTGGTTACAGCTTTAATCCCAAAGAGGCTGAGGCTGGAGGATTTCTGTGAGTTCAAGGCCAGCCTGGTCTACATAGTGAGTTCCAGGGCAGCTGGGACTACAGGGAAACCCTGTCTCAATAAGACAAAAAAAATTTTTTTAATTAAAATAAAAGCTT
Source organism: Rhizomys pruinosus (assembly GCA_009823505.1). Lineage (NCBI taxonomy): Eukaryota > Metazoa > Chordata > Mammalia > Rodentia > Spalacidae > Rhizomys > Rhizomys pruinosus. Next base: position 2,064,931 of record VZQC01012905.1, read on the forward strand.
TAAAATAAAGATAGTGCATTCTGTCAACTCAACATTAATGCTCTATGATTTGTGACCTAGGGTCCGACTCTTCACCTGTCTGAGCCTCAGTTTACATGTCACACAATCCCACAGAGGTCAGAAAAGTGGGGCGTCAGGTCCCCTGGAACGGGAGTTACAGATGATTGTTATCTTCCATGTGGGTGCTGGCAATCCGAGCAGGGTCCTCTGAAAGAGCAGCCAGTGTTCTTAACCACTGAACCAACTCTCCAAGCCCCAACTATCATCATTTTTGAGATAAGATCTCCCTATGAAGCCCCAGTTGGCCAGGGACTTAGCATCCTCCTGCCTCAGCCTCCAGAGTGCTGGGATTACAGGCATGTGCCACCATACCTGGGTGCTGGACCACTTGGAGAATTCTTCAGAAAGTCTAAAATTACTTCAAAGTTAAAAGCTTTGAATTTTGAAGAATAGGAAAGAACCATATGCTGTGCTTTGGCGTGGGTTCAAGCAAAAGGAGCCTTAATTACCTGGATCTTTCCTAAACTCTTTCTTTCAATCACATCTGCATGAGACTAGACTTCCTTCATCTACAGCACCCAGAATATCAGATCCAGACAGAATGAACCAAAAGTAGATCCAGAGAGAATCCAGTTGTCAACTATTCAGCCTGAAATGAAAGAGACTGAAGGCCGAGCGGGCAAAGACACTTGCCACTAAGCTGTTGAAAACCTGAGTTTGGGGAAGGGGAGAACCAACCCCCTCCCACAAATTGTTCTCTGACCACATGACCACATGTGTGTGATGGCATGCCTACACACACACACACACACACACACACAGAATAATAATTAAAATTTTTTTGAGGTAAGTTCTCACTATGTAGCCCTGGCTGGCAAACTTACTATGTAGACCAGGAACTGAAGTAAGAAAAATAAAGTTCTCTATTGTTAAAGCTTTTTTTTTGCTTAGCCAGTGACTGTACCATTATTGTCTTACTTTTTTGATGTCTCAACTAAATGGTTGTATCATTATTGATTGTTTTACTGTTTTGATGTTAAGAATGACTGCGGGTGTGAATTTTCTGAAAAATATTTATGGGGAAGTTGGGCTACTTTTTTCATTATTAGCTTAGGCTTGCATAACCTGTATTAGTCTTACGGTATATAAGGGCCTGAGGTGCAGAAGCAAAAAGGCAGAAAGTAAAGAGAGCAGAGACAGAGAGAATTAGCAGAGTGGCCAACCGGAAAGGCCCTCTACACGAAGCAAAGAAAGATGCTCTCTGCAACCCTCAGATCGCGAAAAGAAAGAGAGTCTCGTGTCTTATCTGTGAGTCTTGTGTCTTATCTGATTAATTTCTTTGCCACCTTTGCCACCACCCACTTCAGGACCTGAACCTGCTAGAGCTGGACTGCAGTACAGACACAGACACATATACGCACAGACATACAGACAGACACACACACAGACACTTATACACAGACACATATACATACAGACATACAGACACACACAGACAGACAGACACACACACAGACATATACATACACAGACATACAGACACACACACAGACATATACACAGACATACAGACACACACACACATAGACACATACATACAGACACACACACACATAGACACATACACACAGACACATACACACAGACATCCAGGCACACACACACTGACACATACAAGTGGACACATGTACACACAGACATATAGACACATACACAGAGACATACAGACACACACACAGACACACACACACGGACAGATATACACACAGACATACAGATGCACATACACAGAGACATACAGACACACACGCAGACACATACACATGGACACATATACACACAGACATACAGACACATACATATACATGGATATATATACACACGGGCATACAGATACTTGCACACACAGACACATATACACGGACACATATACACAGACATACAGATACACACACATGCACACACACACATACACAGACGCACATGCACACACGCATACACATACATGCGCATACCCACACCCACACCACATAAGCCAGGCATGGTGCTGGCACATTGGTGATTGCAGCTGAGGCAGGAGGATGGTGAGATCAAGGCCAGCATGGGCACTATGAGGAGACCATATCTCAAAAAGAAAAAAGAAAGAAAGAAATATCATTCATTCTCTCATATGCAAAATCCAGATCCAGATATAAATATAAATATATACATGCATATCATGACATGAAAGTGGAAGGGGGACTGTGAGGAAGGGTTACATCCAAAAGAAAGGGGACAGGAGAGGACGAGCAGGATGGAGAAAAACACCCCATGGTTTCTCTTATACACACAGTCCGGATCTAACCACATACAAACATATATGTTTACGTATATGGTATATGTACGTCTGAAAGCAGAAAGGGGATTTTTGGAGGAGGAAGAGGACCAGCGAGGTTGGGTGACTAGTGGAGATAAAAGTAAATAAATATGAGCAAGGTGCAAGGACATAAATGTGTGAACATGTCATCATGGGGCTGGCGAGAGGGCTCAGCAGGTAAAGGCACCTGCTGCCAAGCCTGATGACCTGAGTTCAATCCCTGAGACCCACATGGTGGAAGGAAAAAACTGACTCCTGAGAGTTTATCCTCTGACTTCCACATATACATGCCACGGCAGGCCTACACCCACCGCGCGCGCGTGCATACACACACACACACACACACACACACGAAATAAATAAATGTAATAAAAAGTAATTAAAGAAAATGTCATCATGAAATACGTTTCCTTATATTCTAAAAAACATCAAAGGAAAAACAAAAGCAAGGTATGCACCCACACACCCCTCCCAGAAACAAAAGCGATCTGAGTTTGTTAGTCATTTCCCACTGGAATATAACAGAATCCTGAGACAAAAGGAGGAGAGTGTTGTGGCTACAGGCCAAGCTCAGAGCTGTGACTCCCAGCACCTCCTGACCACACAGGCACCTCCTGACCACACAGGCACCTCCTGACCACACAGGCACCTCCCGTTACTACCCCCATGCCTTGGTGCCCAAGGCTATCTAGCAGGTCAGAACCGAAGCTGGGCTTTGAACCCAGGCAGTCTGGACTCAGAGTCTAAGCTCTTGTTCCCTTCACCTCATCACCTCTTTCTCTGTTTTCATTTTTGTTTTGTTTCCAGACAAGGTCTCACATAGCCCAGGTTGGCCTCAAACTCACTATGTACCCAAAGCTGGCTTTGAACTCCTGATCCATCTGCCTTTACTCTCAAGTGCTAGGATTACAGGTATGTGCCACTACACTTCGCTGTTTTGTTTGTTTTTGGTTGGTTTGTGGGGGGGGGTGTTTTTTTATTTATTTTATTTATTTTTTTATGTGTTTGCCCCAGCTGTCCTGGAACTCACTCTGTAGACCAGGCTGGCCTTGAACTCACAGAGATCCGCCTGCCTCTGCTGGGATTGGATTAAAGGTTCGTGACATCGTGCCCAGCTCCTAGTTTTTATTTTTTGAGGCTGGGTCTCACGTAGCCTAGGCTGTCTTCAGACTTGCTTTTTAGCCAAAGCTGGTCTTGAACTCCCAATTCTACTGCTTTCATCTTCTGAGTGCTGGGATTACAGCCACCTTCCTCAGCTCTCATCACCCATTCAAACGTCTTCCCAAACCAGGGGTAGTAGTGCCCGGTGCTTGTAATCCCAGTGCTTGGAAAGCTGAGGCAAGAAACTTGAGACTTCAAGGCCAACCTGGGCTATGGAGTAAGACCCTGTCTTTGTAAAGCAAATGTAAATGAGAAATAAAAATGAGCATGTTGGGGATGTAGCTCAGTTGGTAGAATGCTTGCCTCGCATAGAAATCCCTGGGTTCCTTCCCTAGGACCCTGACTCATAAACAAACAACAAATAGCCAGGCATGGCTGTTCAGCACAGTCAGGCTAAGGCAGAAGGTACACTGAGCATTTCAGGCCAGTCTGGACTACAAGTGAGAGACACAATGTAAATTTGTTTCCAAAAAACTGGAAGAGAGGGCAGCCATAGCTCTCCTTGCAGAGTATTTCATAGCAGTGGGCTAGACACCATCCTTTCCTCCCCATACAATCAGATGCATGCCGGTCGGAATCCCATTTCACAGAGTCAGATAACTGAGGCCAAAGAGGACTGATCACCAACCTAGAGTTCCTCAGCAATCCCTCCCCCAACACACACACACACACACACACACACACACACACGCACACACTCTACCACAGCATGGAGCAGAAGATGAGCCACGAGGAACACTTACCTGGGTAGGACAGATGGACTTGCTCCGGGGCGACATGAGGATACTCTTGGGCCCCCTGGACTCCCAGGGAGAAGAAGAGGAACAGACAGCAGCAGGGCAGGCATCCGAAGAAGGGGCACATGGCAGGGGGATGGTGGGGGGTGGGATGGGAAGGCAAGGCTATAGAGACCAGGGGCCACTGATTGGGGGGTGGGGGGTCACAGAGGATGGAGAATGGAGAGATCCCAGGCAGTGCTGCTTGTCTGTCGGTCTGTCTCAGTCAGGGTGTCCCTCCGGGAGGAAGTCGGGTTGGAAGGTGGGAAGCCTGGGATCTCCTGTGAGGGGAGTGGTGAGAGAGAAGAATTAATGAGGTCCCTGTGCCTGGATGCTCTGCGCTTTGCATAGATTAAGGCGGGAGGCCTCTCGGCATTCCTAGGAGGCTGTGGCTACTGTCATCATCAACCCTGTCACCGATCGGAAACAGCAACTAAGTGACTCAGTGACACGGCTAGAAAGAGATGGCTCTGGGCTTTGGACCCGTCTCCAGGCTCCTGCACTTTGCTGTCAAACATAGCTCACAGGAGAGAGACCTGGGAGCCGGCTTGGGGGGGGGGGCTCAGGGTGGGGAACCCACTTGGCAATTTCATCTCCAGCACTCCGTCCTGCTCTTAGTGATTCCCAACACTCCAGCCTGCAGTTGTTTCTGTTCCCTTCGGTTTCCGTGCACCTGGGGACCCCCATTACTTTCAAGACTGTCTTCAGCCTTCCAGTTTGGTCTTAGGGTCCCCATCCTTTCCACTCACCCCTAAACTCCTTCTCCATCCCTGTCCCTGGCACATCATCCTCCCCGTCGTGTCCCAATCCTCTCACTTCTGCTGCCTCCCCTGCCCCCCAAACCTGCATGTGCCTGAACCCCTCTTTCCTCCAAGTCCTCCCCGAGGGCTGCGGTTCCACCCAGCAGTCCCGTGGGACCTGCGCAGGTGGAAGCTGTGGGGAAACTTCCAGAGAAGGCCTGGAGCTGGGTTGTAGGGAGGGGGGACCCCCCCACACACCCCGCTCACCCTCCAGCCAGCTCGCCCGCCCGCGCATGCACCTTCCTCTGGGCAACCGTGCACAGCAGTATTTATGAGTTTGCTGGGACACCGGCTCACGCCGCCCACAGTTGTCCCAGCCCCGGAAGAGCCGGCTCCCTCGGGGTGACGGGCTCCCCAGACAGCCTGGGCCCCGGGTCCCACAGGTCCGGCCGGTCCCAGGTGCCCCACGCCCACCCACCCGCCCCCCTGAGGGTGGGGCGCAAGAAGGGGGATCCAGAAAAGCATGGGATGTGGCTGCTGCCAGCTCCCAGCCAGACAGCAAGTGAGCGCCGGACAGGTAAGGCTGAGCTGTCCCTCAAGGGTCCCACCCCCCCAGGCCGGGGAGCCCTGGGGTGACAGGCGCCTCCCCCCTGGGAATTTCCCATCCATCCCCGCGCACCCTGCAGCATCTTTCTTTCTGGCCTCCCTGACCTCTAGCGGGCGTTCTGGAAAACCCCAACTCCTAAGACCTGGGTGACAATGGTGCGGGAGAGCCCAGGCGCCCTAAGCGCTTACTCAACCTCTCCAGGGGCCTTGTTTTCTCACCTGTAAAGAGGGGGTGAAGCTACCTAGCCAGGATCACCGTGCTGATCGCTGAGAATGTAGTCAACGCCAAGCAGGAACCCACCCCCAGGGTCTAGGTGGGAGAAACCGAGAGTCTGGTGGGTTGTAAGCTGTTTGAGTGTGGAGGTGGCTTGCCCTAAAACATGCCTCAGGGGTTCCTTGATGCCAGCAGCAGATAAGATCTTAGGGAGCCGGGTCTGGATTTTTAATACTTCCCCCATTTTCTGTCTGCAGATATTATTGTACAGCTGTTACTTGAAAAGTCAGTGTCTGGGTCTGTGCAGGTGGAAGATAAGAATTTCAGGGATCCCAATGGCTCTGGTGGGCAGGTCTCCAGTCTTTTATAGTTTGAGACACCCCTCCCACCTTCCAGATGTGGTCCTCTGTAAGAACAGCCAGTGCTCTTAACCACTGAGCTATTCTGCCAGCTCCTTAAAGTTCCACTCTTAAAAATTAGAACTTCTGGGGCTGGAGAGATGGCCTAGCAGTTAAGAGCGCCAACTGCTCTTGCAGAGGACCTGGGTTTGATCCCCAGCACCCATATAGCGACTGAGAACTGTCTTTAACTCCAGTTCCAGGGGATTCTGACTCCCTCTTCTGACCTCCACAGCATTGCACAACACGTGTGCACCAATCTACATACAGACAGCACACTCATACACATAAAAAATAATAAATAAATTTAAAAATATTAGAACTTCTTGGCCAGGCATGGTGGCACACACCTTTAAGCCCAGCACTTGAGAGGCAGAGGCAGGCAGATCTTTGTGAGTTCAAGGCCAGCCTGGTCTACAGAGTGAGTTCTAGGCCATCTTGGGGCTGCAGGGAGACCCTGTCTGGACAAACAAACAAAAAAAGGACATGAAATTTTGTATGTGTGGATTCCATATTACCAAGTAGGAAAATAAAGCAGAGACATTTCTAAAACACAAGAACATGTGTGCATACAGTCTAAGAGATGAAATCCATGAGCCTTTGGATGGTGAGAAGGCAAACACATATTAATATATTATGATGTCAGCATTTTCCTCAGTAACCCTCCCACAAAAAAAAGTCTGGAGAACCCACAGGTCCAATGATTGCGTTCTGCAGGTTGTTGAGTTAAAAGGGGAAAAAAGGGGGGGTTGGCTCAGTGATTAAGAGCACTGACCTGGGTTCAGTTCCCAGCACTTACATGTCATCTAACAACTGTCCTTAACTCCAGTTCCAGGAGATCTTGACACCCTCCTCTGAACTCCATTGGCATTACAGGACACAAGTGCACTCACATACATGCAGGTGAAACACTCATACACATAACTCAAAATAATAAATAAAGCTGGGCATGGTAGCACACATCTTTAATTCATCACTTGAGAGGCAGAGGCAGGTGGATCTCTGTGAGTCTATATAGTGAGTTCCAGGCCAGCTGGGGCTACAGAAAGACCCTGTCTCAACCAGATGGGAGAAGAAAGAAAGAAAGAGAGAAAGAGAGAAAGAAAGAAAGAAAAAGAAAGAGAGAAATAGAGAGAGAGAAAGAAAGAAAGAAAGGAAAGAAAGGAAGGAAGGAAGGAATGAAGGNAAAGAAAGAGAAAGAAAGGAAAGAAGGAAAGAAAGAAAGAAAGAAAGAAAGAAAGAAAGAGAGAGAGAGAGAGAGAGAGAAAGAAAGAAAGAAAGAAAGAAAGAAAGAAAGAAAGAAAGAAAGAAAGAAAGAAAGAAAAGAAAGAAAGAAAGAAAGAAAGAAAGAAAGAAAGAAAGAAAGAAAGAAAGAAAGAAAGAAAGAAAGAAAGAAAGTTTGGTGCACAGGACCCCTGTAATCCAAGCACTTGGGAAGTTAAGGTAGAGAAGGAGGAAGGGAGGAAGAAAGGAAGAGAGGGGGAAGGGAGGGAGAGAAAGAGAGAAAAGAAGGGAAAGGGGAGGGAGGGGCAAGAAGAGAAGGAGAGTTCATTCATGAGCTACTTTGGCAGGTGAGGCTCTGCGCATCTACAACTGTGATCTTCGGGTTATGCACTGAGTATCCCTCGTGGGACTAACTGACCTGTGTTCAAATCTAGTTAGTCGATCAACTACCATAGGCAAGCAATCTGGCCACATGGAGCCTTAGTTTCCCTATCTGTTCAATGAAAATGGTAATAAATAATTATTTTGGGGGGGTGTTGTGGGAGATCTATCAAATAAGACACCACTTAGGATGGTGCCTCGCATGGACAAGTGGCTTACTTAAATCACACCCCTTCCGGTTACCAGGGCACCCAGGATATCTTATAATAATAATCTGCATTGTTTAGAAGATAAAGCTGGGCTGGGCGTGGTGGCGCACGCCTTTAATCCTAGCCCTTGGGAGGCAGAGGCAGGTGGATCTCTGAGAGTTCAAGGCCAGCCTGGTCTACAGAGTGAGTTCCAGGCCAGCTGGGGCTACAGGGAGTCCCTGTCTTGAAAAGACAAAAAAAAAAGATAAAGCTAGAACAGGCCTCCTTTTCTAAATCATTTTAAGACGTGATGAAATATTCCATACACACAGAATAGTTCACGAAAACAGAGGGCTCCATCTACTGAATATGACCAGAGAGACAGCTGTGTATCCATCACCCAGGAGAACAATAAAGTCTTCTCCTCCACATCCCTTTGGTCCCTCTCCCTGGCTCTGTTCTCTTCCTCCTAAGGAAAGGAATCTACTCTACTGACCTTGACCTGACCTTGACTATGCCTTACCACACACAATGGACTCATTTTGCCTCTTCGTACACGTGACACAGGTAGAAAAGTACACTGGGAACTCTTGTGCCTGAATTCTTTCATTTGGCAAATTACCATTGTGAAATTCATCTGGGTTGGGCAGGTAAATGGAATCCATTCTTTCTCTTCTCCAGGGAGCGTGACATTGTGTGCGTACATCAGCTGTTGATGAAAATGGGACCTTATGGGGCTGGAGAGATGGCTCAATGGTTAAGAGCACTGACTGCTCTTGCAGAGGACCTGGGTTCGATTCCCAGCACCCACATGGCAGCTAACAACTGTCTATAATTCCAGTTCCAGGGGAATCTGACACCTTCTTCTGACTCCACGGGCATTGCACGACACAGGTGCACTCACGCACATGCGGGCAATACAGTCATACACAAAAATAAAAATAATAAATTAAAATTTTTTTTGGTAAATTTTATTTATTTTTTATGTGTATGAATGTACTATATGCATGTAGGTTGGTGCACCCGTGTGGTGCAATGCTGCGGAGGTCAGAAAAGGGTGTCAGATTCCCCTGGAACTGGAATTAAAGACGGTTCTCGGCCGCCATGTGGGTGCTGGGGATCGAACCCGGGTTCTCTGCAAGAGCAGTTGGTGCTCTTAACTGCTAGGCTATCTCTCCAGCCCCAAAAATATTTTTAAAAAGAAATGGGAGCTTATTTATATACTTTGGCTGTTACAGATGGGATGGCTTTTTAATAGTCTGGTACATATTTTGTTGGTGAACATATATACATATTTCTTTTGGGCATATATCCAAGAGTAAATGGCTGGGCTATGTGTGTGTATAGTACTAACAAAGCCTGTTCCAAAGCCGTTATAATGTTTTCTCTATCTCATACCAGCCTTGTTGGAACTTTTCCATTGCTCCAGATCCTTGCAAACACTTGGCATTGTCAAGGAATTCATTTGTAGTGATTCTGTTGGGTGTGTAGTAGTAGCTTACTATAGTTTTAATTTGCATTTCCCCAGCGAGTAATACCATCAAACATCTTTTCATCTGTACATCGGTCCTTTGGAGGTCCTTTCTGCGATGTGTTTCTTCAAGTGCTCCACCCTGTTTTTTACCAGATTATCCATTTTAAATTCATTTTCTCTTCCTATATTCTGAATAGAAGGTACTTCTCATTTCTAAGCACTATAAACATCAGTCAATCTATGGCTTTTTTTCATCCTCTTAATGGCATTTTTATTACAGTTTTATTTATTTATTTTATTATTATTATTATTATTATTATTATTTGGTCTTTTCCAGACAGGGTTTCCCTGTAGCCATAGCTGTCTGGAACTCACTCTGTAGACCAGGCTGGCCTTGAACTCACAAAGATCTGCCTGCCTCTGCCTCTCACGTGCTAGGATTAAAGGTGTGCACCACCATGCCCGGCTTTATTTGTTTATTTTTAAATTTATTTATTTATTGTTTTTTTATGTATATGAGTGTACTGTCTGAATGTAGTTTGGTGCACCCGTGTCATGCAATGCCTCGGAGTTCAGAAGAGGGCGTTGGATTCCCCTGGAACTGGAGTTAAAGACAGTTCTTAGCCGCCATGTGGGTGCTGGGAATCGAACCCCGGTCCTCTTGCAAGAGCAATCAGTGCTCTTAACCACTGAGCCATCTCTCCAGCCCCTATTTATTTATTTGTTTGTTTGTTTGTTGTCTGGCAAGGAGGGGCGTGCCAGTGCTGCAGAGTGCTGTGAGGATCAGAGAAAAACTTTTGAAAGTTGGCGCCCTCCTGCCTCCACACACATAGACTCTGGGAACTTGGATTGTCAGGCTTGTGGTAAGCGTGGTAACCCACAGAGCCCTCTGCCGGCCCTTAAATGGCACTTTTTAATAAACAAAAAGTCCTTAATGTAGCCAATCTTTTCCTTTACGTAATGATTTTTTTTTTAACAACATTCTTTTTTTGGTTTGGTTCTGGTTTTCAGACAGGGCATCATATAGCTGTCTAGACTTGCCATGTAGCTGAGGATGACCTTAAATTTTTGATCTTCTGTCTCTACCTCCTAAAGGTGGGTATTACAGGTGTGTACCACCATGTCTGGACAAAAATCTTATTGGAGAAATATTTATGGGGCTGGAGAGATGGCCTAGCGGTTAAGAGTGCCGACTGCTCTTGCAGAGGACTGGGGTTTGATCCCCAGCACCCACATGGCGGCTGAGAACCGTCTTTAACTCCAGTTCCAGGGGAATCCGACACCCTCTTCTGACCTCTGAGGCATTGCATGACACAGGTGCACAAACCTACATGCAGACAGTACATTCACAAACACACACAAAAAATGAATAAATAAATAAAATATTAAAAAAGAAATATTTCTGTGCTCGCTTCGGCAGCACACATACTAAAATTGGAACGATAGAGAAGATTAGCATGGCCCTGCGCGAGGATGACACACAAATTCATGAAGTGGTCCATATTTAAAAAAAAAAAAAAGAGGGCTGGGGAGATGGCCTAGCGGTTAAGAGCGCCGACCGCTCTTGCAGAGGACCGGGGTTTGATCCCCAGCACCCACATGGCAGCTGAGAACTGTCTTTGGCTCCAGTTCCAGGGGAGTCCGACGCCCTCTTCTGACCTCTACAGCATTGCACCACCTGGGTGCACAAACTTACATGCAGACAGTACATTAATACACATAAAAAATTTTTTTTAATTTAAAATTTTAAAAAATAAAGAAAAAGAAATATTTCTGCCAGGCGTGGTGGTGCATGCCTTTATTTTTTTTTATATTTTTTAATTTTTTTTTTTTTTTTGGTCTTTACAGACCTGGCGTGTCCACCACGCCCGGCAATTTTATTTTTTTATGTGTATGAATGTACTGTCTGCAGTGGAGTTTGGTGCACCCGTCATGCCCACAGAGGTCAGAAGAGGGTGTCAGATTCCTGGAACGGCAGTTTGGAGTTGTTTCTTTTAGCCCCCATGTGGGTGCTGGGGATTGAACTCTGGTCCTCTGCAGAGCAGTCAGCACTCTTAACCACTAAAGCCATGCTCTCCAGCCCCAGTGGTGCATGCCTTTAATCCCAGCACTCGGGAGGTAGAGGCAGGCAGATCTCTGTGAGTTCAAGGCCAGCCTAGTCTACAGAGCAAAGCTCCAGGCCACTGGGACTAAAGGGAGACACTGTCTCAAAAGACCAAAAAAAAAAAAAAAAAAAAAGGCGGGGCTGGAGGAATGGCCTAGCGGTTAAGAGCCCGACTTCCCTTACAGAGGAACCCGGGTTTCAACCCCCAGCACCCACATGGCGCCGAGAACCGTCTGAAACTCCAATTCCAGGAGAAACTCCAGTTCAGGGGAATCCAACGCCCTCTTCGAATCTCCGCAGCATTGCACGACACGGGTGGCACAAACTTGCATGCAGACAGTACATTCAACACATACAGAAGTAAATAAAATTAATAATAAAAAAATTAAAAAAAAAAAAGAAAGAAAGAAAGGAAAGAAAAAAAAGAAAAATATTCTTGGAGCTTGTTATCCCAGCACTCAAGATGCTGAGATGGAGCCCAGGAAGATGCTAAGAAGGAGCTGGTGATCTTAGCACACAAGAAGCTGAGATGGAGCCCGTGATCCTAGAACTTTTTGGAGCTTAATTAATTAATTGGAACAACAGCAACAAAAAGACTTGCTCAAAAATTACCTAAACAGTAAACTTCTGCATCAAAAAAGTTAAAAAAAAGACTTGAGAAAAAGATGCAAGACAGGACTTAGCACATATGGCAGAATGCATGAGTACACGGGTGGGGCATGGATGATTAAGAAATATTATATGAAATGCACAAAAGCTCAATAAAAATTTAAAGAAAAAAAAGGAATTATTTCTGGCGTGGCTCTGGTGTCTCAGGACTGTGATCCCAGCTGTTTGGAAGGCTAAGGCAGAAGAATTCAGGCCTCAGAATTCCGGGCCTGCCTGAGTTACAGAGTGTGTTCAAGGCTAGTCCGGGGACATCTTAGGGAAATTGTCTCAGAATTAAATGGGGGAAGAAACGCTGGGGATATAGCTTAGTGGTAAAGCACTTGGTTAGCATGCACAAGGTCCTAGGTTCAAACAATGGGGCGGGGCGGGGGGGGGGGGGGGAGATTGTTTGGTTTTGGTTCCTCTGTATCACTTTGTATTCTATTCAGGCCATCTGTTCAGAACTGACCTTTGTGTATGGTGTGAGGTAGGGATCTTATCATGGTGATTAATGTAGCCTTGTTTTGAGACAGGGTCTCTCTGTAGCCCCAGCTGGCCTAGAACTCACTATGTAGATTAGTCTGGCCTCTGTCTTTCAGAGATCCACCTGCTTCTGCCTCCAGAGTTCTGGGATTAAAGGTGTGCACCATAGCATCTGACTCAAGATTTCTTTGTTTATAAAAGATTTTTTTCATTATGAAAAATATCATTTCAAACTGGAAGGTAGACAGAGTCAGGCAGGTTTTGTGGCTCAGGGAGACTGACAGCTGGAGACTGAGTCCTGTTTTGCTACCCCCAGCTACACAAAGTTGGGCAACTGCCTGGCCTTCTTTGAGGCTCAGTGTCCCCGTGTCCAACATGGGCATAGAGGCCCTTCCTCCAAAGAGCTTAGAAAGATACTGCCTAAGTAACACAGGGTGGGGCCCAAAGGGAGAGCTCCGTAAATAATGGCTGCAATTATTCACAAAAACATTTCATTTAATTACCCAGTGTTCATTGGCTACAGTGGCATACATAGGATTTGGGTTGATCTGTGAACATGCCACAGTCCAGTGTTGTTCTTGATGGACTCTGCAGAGCATTCTTTCACTCTGGTCATTCCCATCTGCGTGGCTTGCTTCTCCCAATCAGTGAAGTAGAGAGATGGACGCATGGGCCGAAAGCCAGGACTGTGGAGTCAGACAGCCCAGGTTCACACCCAACTCCAAGCATTTAGTAGCTATAGTTCCTTTGCCTGTCTGTGCCTCCCTTTCCTCATCTGTAAGAGAGACATACTCAACCATGTTGTGGACTTGACGTATTTTAGATAGTAAAGTGATGATAGACAACTGAATGAGTAGATGTAAAAATGAAAACAGCTAAAATTGGTGCTTGGTATACACTGAGTCTTTAAAATCTTTTATATAATACTGGGGATTGAACTCAGGGCTTTTCACATACTAGCTCTATCACTGAACCACACCTCACCCCTCAGTGGGGGATTCTAGGCAGGGGTTCTACCACTGAGCCTTATCCCCAGCCCCTCACTGGGGGACTCTAGGCAGGGGCTCTACTACTGAGCCACACTCCCAGCCCCTCACTGGGGGATTCTAGGCAGGTGCTCTACCACTGAGCACACCCCAACCCTTCACTGGGGGATTCTAGGCAGGTACTCTACCACTGAGCCACACCCCAGTCTCTCACTGGGGGATTCTAGGCAGGTGCTCTACCATTGAGCCACACCCCAGCCCCTCACTGAGAGATTCTAGGCAGGTGCTCTACCATTGAGCCACACCCCCAGCCCCTCACTGAGGGATTCTAGGCAGGTGCTCTACCACTGAGCCACACCCCAGCCCCTCACTGGGGGATTCTAAGCAGGTGCTCTACCACTGAGCCACACCCCAGCCCCTCACTGGGGGATTCTAAGCAGGTGCTCTACCACTGAGCCACGGCCCCTCACTGGGGGATTCTAGGCAGGGGTTCTACATTGAGCCACATCCTCTTTTTTTAAACTTCTGGTTTGAGAGGGTCTTGCTAAGTTGCATGGCCTCCCCAGCAGCTAGTATTACAGGTCTGCAGGTCCAGTGTTTGTTTTTGTTTATTTGTTTTGTTTTATTTGAGACAAGATCTCCCTATGTAGTCCAGGCTGGCCTTGAACTGGTGATGTCCTGCCTCTGTCTCCTGAGTGCTGGGATTATAGGTATGTGCCACCATGCCCAAATCCTTGCAAATTTTAACAAAGCTATTCCAGGGTTTTGTAATTAATCATAACAGAATAAGATGGATGGTTAGATGCTTGGAAGGAAGGTGAAAATTGTAAACCGCTGACAGCCGAACCCAAGGGCTCCATAGACGAGTGTTCCTTGTAAAGTCTTTCATTTTTTCCTGTTTCAATTGAGTTCATGATATACACTGGAGAATATACTCAGGGACACCCACTTGGTTGCTACTGACAGTGTGCAGCAGCCGAGTTTTCGTTGCGTGTCAGACACCCTGTGTCTGAAATTGTTCAGTTAACACCTCCAACAATCTACAATGAAGACTATTTGTTTTTGTTTGTTTTTACAATTTTATAAAATTTTATTTGTACTTTAAAAAAAATTATTTTCGAGACAGGATCTCCCTGTAGCCCCAACTGTCCTGGAACTCACTCTGTAGACCAGGCTGGCCTTGAACTCACAAAGATCTGCCTGGCTCTGCCTCCCCAGTGCTAGGATTAAAGGTGTGCGCCACCAGGCCAGGCTTGTACTTTAAAATTTAAACAACTTGCTGGGAACATCCTTTCTGAGGCAACATAGTTTCCTTTTTATTTGAAACCATTTAAACATTAAGACAGGCTCCCTAATTGGTTCTCAAGAGCAATCAACACGTTAGCTACAAAGAGCCACCTTGATAATGACCTGTGACAGAGGCTTGATTATGTGAACTTAGAGAACCTCCCCACCTCTGTCTCTCCTGAGGAGGAAAGGGTCTCCTTGTGCTTTTCTGTGAATGTTCCACCAAACTCATTACAATAGAGATGGATATTTGATACTCCTAACCATCTAACATCTGAACAATCTTCTTTGGAGACACACTGTGTTTATTCGTCTTTTCTAATTCATCAGGGTCAAACTTCAGGTTTCAGATTCATGAAACTCTACTCTGTATCCTTTTCCTATGGCCATTTCCACATATGGCTTCGTTTCCCAGGCTTGGGTATCAGCGCTATCTGTTATAACTGGAGATCTCCCTTGATCAAGTTTGTTTCACTCTGTTCCGGTTTCACTCCTGGGCATCACCAAGTTGATTAACATTATAACTGTACCCGCTGGGTGTGGTGGTGCACGCCTTTAATCCTAGCCCTTGGGAGGCAGAGGCAAGCAGATCTTTGTGAGTTCAAGGTCAGCCTGGTCTACAGAGTGAGTTCCAGGAGAGTTGGGGCTACAGGGAGACCCTGTCTCGGACCAAAAAAAAAAAATTATACCTGTACCCATCTGATGGGTACACAATGCCATCACGACTCTGACCAAGCAGACTTCTAGACAATGCTGTTTTTCCAGAATCAGGCACTGCCTTGCAAAAGAATCATTCGCTTCTGTAATTTATTTAACTTCTCCTCTTGAAAGGTTCACAAACCTGTCTGTCTTACTATGTTTGTCCACAGATGGATCTTTCCAGCACCCTTCTCTGATTTCACAGAATGCATTCCCATCTTGCACACTGTATCCATTTCTAAAGGAATGAACACTACTGCTTGTCACACTATAGATGAGTAGACTCATCATTCTGATAAAAAAATCAAACAGTTCCAGTCATCCCGACAACTATTTATATACCAACCACTTTGCATCTGACAGTCACCTTGGGGTGTGGAAAATATTTGGTGGAGCACTGAATCTTTGAATATTAAAATGATAGTTAAACTGGGAAGAGGACCATGGAGTGTGAGAAAAGAATGCACTGATTACCATTCAGGCCTGAAGGAAGTCAGTGAAGTAGCACAAAATGTAGGCTTTTGTTGTTGTTTTTTTAATGTGTATGAGTGTACTGTCTGCATGTAGGTTGGTGCATCCGCATCATGCAATGCCTCGGAGGTCAGAAGAGGGCATTGGATTCCCCTGGAACTAGAGTTAAAGACAGTTCTTTTTTTTTGGTCTTTTTGAGACAGGGTCTCCCTGTAGCTCCAGCTGTCCTGGAATTCACTCTGTAGACCAGACTGGCCTTGAACTCACAAAGATCCACCTGCCTCTGCCTCCCAAGTGCTAGGATTAAAGGCATGCGCCACCACGCCTGGCTAAAGAGGGTTTTAGTCGCCATGTGGGTGCTGGGAATCGAACCCGAGTCCTCTGCAAGAGCAGTCGGCGCTCTTAACCGCTAGGCCAACTCTCCAACCCTGGCATTTGTTCTTGGCAGGGATATTGGCCTGGTTCATTCTCCAAGTACTGTTCACAGCTACAATGTGACCAAAGAGCATTACTAAGATCTTTATTTTCTTCATCAGATTTTAAAATACTATTATGCCCCTCATAATAAGGATTTGTTTTATTTTTTTTAGCTGTTTAGTTATTTCTTGTGTGTGTATGTCTGTGAGGATATACACACATGTGTCTGTATGTATATGGGTGCCCACCTAGGCCTGATTCTTGGGAGCTGGAATTCCAGGCACTTGTGAGATGCCCACCATAACTGCTGGGATTAGAACGCTGGTCTTTGTAATTGAGTAGCAAGCACTCAGCCACTGAGCCATCTCTGCAGGCCATTTGTTTATTTTGAGACATGGTTTCATGTACCCCAGGCTGGCCTCAAACTCAATGTAAATAGCTGAGGCTGGCCTTGAATTCCTAGTCCTCCTGCCTCCACCTCCCAGTGCTGGGATTACAGGGGTGTGTGTCACCAAGCCCAGCCTACACATGAGAAAACTGACACTCAGCAAGGCTGAACTCTTCAATGTGTGGCCTTCCAGGTGCTCAGGGGTAGTCACCTGAAGAGGAGGGATAGCTCTTTAGGTTCCCTTTGGGAAAGGATCCTTGTTACTATAGTGACCATGTTTGTGGGCCTCTCTGCATACCACATAGCCACTGTGATTACTTGGTGTGATTGACCCTATTGATTCTGCACTGTTAACTACGTCTGATTTATAGGTGAGAAAACTGAGGCTAGAAAGTGAATGATTTACTTCCGTCTCCTGGTACATATGACTTGAAATCTCTATGTTTAAATTTTCCCCAGGGAGAAATATCACCAACTTCATCTTCAATCTATCTGGAAAGCCAGGCATGGTGGTGAACATCTGTAACCCAGCACTCCAGAAGCTGAGGCAGGGGAATCATGAGTTCGAGGCCAGCCAGGACACATAGTGATTACTTGTCTCCTAACAAACAGAAACCACACCTGTAATACCAGCACTCAGGAAGTAGAAGCAGGAGGATCAGTAGTTCAAG
The DNA here is from genome assembly GCA_009823505.1 of Rhizomys pruinosus. Classification (NCBI taxonomy): domain Eukaryota; kingdom Metazoa; phylum Chordata; class Mammalia; order Rodentia; family Spalacidae; genus Rhizomys; species Rhizomys pruinosus. The sequence continues at coordinate 2,082,603 of VZQC01012905.1, forward strand.
ATCATTCTTTGCTACTTAGCAAGTTCAAGGCCAGCCTGGGCTACTTGAAACCCGGTATAAGAAAGAAAGAAAGAAAGAAAGAGAGAGAGAGAGAGAGAGAGAGAGAGAGAGAGAGAGAGAAAGAAAGAATTGGGCTGGAGAGATGGCCTGATGGTTAAGAGCGCTGACTGCTCTTGCAGAGGACCGGGGTTCAATTCCCAGCATCCACATGGCGGCTGAAAGCCGTCTTATCTCCAGCAGTTCCGGGGGAATCTGATGCCCTCTTCTGACCTCCGAGGCATTGCACGACACGGGTCCCCCAACCTACGTGCAGACGGTACATTCATACACATTAAAAAAAAAAAAAGAATTAAATATTAGGCAGGAAGTGGGGTTTGTTGGGTGGGGCTTTGGTGGTAGCTTGATGCGATTGGAGGTCTGTGACCTGGTCAAATTCATTAACAGGTCAAAGTGCAAATATGTATGAAGACCCAGACCAGCAAGACCAGCACCCAGGGGCAGAGTTCCCACAGAGGTTCATCTTTATAGGGGAGCAGCTGAAGAAAGCTGCGCTCTTTCTAATTAGAACATCCAGAAAGCATCAACCAGTACCTGCTCCTCCATCTAGTAGGGACCCTACCTATCTTTTTTTTTTTTTTTTTTTGTCTTTCAAGAAGGTCTCCCTGTAGCCCCAGCTGTCCTGGAACTCACTCTGTGACCACGGCTGGCCTTGAACTCACAAAAATCCGCCTGCCTCTACCTCCCAAGTGCTAGGATTAAAGGCATGCGCAACCACGCCCGGCCTAAAATTATTTTTTTTTTAATTTTCATGTTATGAGTGTATTGCCTGTATGGATATAAGTGCACCCATGTGTGTAAGTGCACTTTGTCATGCAATGCCTGTGTATGTTAGAAGAGGGTGTTGGAGTTCTGGAACTGGAGTAACAGAAGGTTGTCTGCCATATGGGTACTGGGAATTGAACCCCAGTCCTCTGCAGGAACAGCTAGTGCTCTTAACCACTGCACCATTTCTCCAGCCCATCTTTTTTTTTTTTTTTTGGACAGGGTCTCACAATGTTGATCCAGCAGGCCTGGAACTCACCATGTAGACCAGGCTGGCCTTGATGCACCTGTCTCTGCCTCCTGAATACTAGAACTAAAAGCATACGCCACCATGGCCGGCTGTAACTTCAGTCTATGTCTAGTGGCCATGAATTGCTTACTCTGTCTACAGTAACTTGTTCCAACTTAAGTTTAGAAATGTCCACTTTAGGGGCTGGAGAGATAGCCTAGCGGTTAAGAGTGCTGACTGCTCTTGCAGAGGACCCGAGTTCGATCCCCAGCACCCACATGGTGGCTGAGAACCATCTGTAACTCCAATTCCAGGAGAACTCCAGTTCCAGGGGAATCCGACACCCTCTTCTGACCTCCGCAGCATTGCCTGACATGGGTGCACAAACCTACATGCAGACAGTACATTCATACACATAGAAAATTTTTAAAAAATTAAAAAAAAGAAATGTCCACTTTAGCAGGCTGGGCATAGTGGCACATGCCTGTAATCTCAGCAATCAGGAGGTGGGGGCGTGTGAATTGGAAAATCCATGTAGTGGAAGGAGAGAATGGACAGACTCCTGCAAGTTGTTCTTTTCCACATACATGTACAATGTAGCACATGAACACATACACACACACACACACACACACACATACACACTCATAAATAAATGTGTTTAAAATTCCTTAAATGCCCAAGGAAACAGACAAAAAACAAAAAAAAGCCAGACAAGGCTGGGTTTGTGACCCAGTTGGAAAAAAACTTGGTTGATCCTATAGGACGCCCAGGTTCAATTCCTTACACCGCATAAACCAGGCATGTCGGTGCATGCTTGTAATTTCACCATTTGGGAGACACAGACCAGAGAATCAGGAGTTCAAGGCCATCCTGGGGTACATATCAAATTTGAGGCCAGCCTGAGCTGCACAAGACTGTCTCCAAACAACAAAATCATAAAAGCCGTAAGCCCAGGTGAGCTGGCTCTGTACCCAGTAATCATAGGCTTGGTTTGGGCCACAGGCCAGTGCTCGCTGAGCTCTGCCTTGGGCCCGCTGTGTCCTCTGTCACCCCCACGGGACTGCCCGCCCAGCTGATTGGTGATCAGCTTCCGCACTGTCAGCTCAGGAGGGCTGGGATTTTGCACATGACAAATTTATGAAGTGGATGCACACGTGCGCAACTCCTAGTGACTGTGGCCAGCGTGGACACACTCTTTACCACTGTCCCTTGATGTCACCATCCTCTACATTGGTCAGCAGCCACACCCGCATGCCCACTCTGTTTCTAAAGAAACTGGCCAAGAACTGGGGATGGGCGTCAGATACTAGGAGGGGGAAGGGGATTGAAATCCATTTCCTGTCTTCCTAAACCTGGGCTCTGTGATTTCATCATGACTGTGTGTGCTGTCATGCATCAAGGGACCTGTGAGCCACCGGAGGTGAGGGGCGTGCCTGGGACACAGCTCACTTCCTGGGGAACGCCACCTGGCCTCCATTAGAGCAAGAAGGAAGAGTGAGTCACTATCAATACCCATTGCACACACACACCCCCAATGGCGTCCTCTCACCGTCCTAGCCAGCTAGGAGCTCACTAAGCTTGATGCCACGTCCCTCCTCACAACCCTATTTTCCAGAAAGGGAGACTGCGGCACCAACAAATGAGTTCATGCACTTGAGATCACACTCCTAGTAAAAAGAGCCAAGTTCATCTCCAAGACTTCCCTCCTCCGTCCTCAACCATTGGTCCTTATCAAGCATCTCTAATACAACACTGTCCCAGGGCCAACAACATGGCTCAGCTGGGAAAAGTCCTTGTGACCAAGCCTGACGGATGACCTGAGTTCAATTCCCAGGACCCATACGGTACAAGAAGAGAATGCATTCTTTCAAGTGTGCCCTGTGGGAGCTGGAGAGATGGCTCAGTGGTTAAGAGCTCTCGCTGTTCTTACAGGGACCGAGGTTTTGTTCCCAGCACCCACATGGCGGCTAACAACCGTTAGTTCCAGGGGATCTGACACCCTCTTCTGACCTCCAAAGCATTGCACAAAATAGGTGCATCTACACATGCAGGGAATACACTTGTACACATAAAAGTAAGAATAGGGTTTGAGAGATGGCCTAGCGGTTAAGAGCGCCGACCGCTCTTACAGAGGACCGGGGTTCAATCCCTAGCACCCACATGGTGGCCGAGAACCGTCTGAAACTCCAATTCCAGGAGAACTCCAGTTGCAGGGGAATCCGACACCCTCTTCTGACCTCTGCGGCATTGCACGACACGGGTGCACACACCTGCATGCAGACAGTACATTTATACACATACCGAAATAAATAAAATTTAAACATTTTTTTAAAAGTAAGAATAATAAAAAAATTTTTTTTAATTTTTTTTATTTATTTCCGTATGTGTATGAATGTACTGTCTGCATGCAAGTTTGTGCACCCATGTCGTGCAATGCCGCGGAGGTCAGAAGAGGGTTTTGGATTTCCCTAGAACTGAAGTTCTCCTGGAATTGGAGTTTCAGACGGTTCTCGGCCGCCCTGTGGGTGCTGGGGATCGAACCCAGGTCCTCTAAAATAAAATATTTTAAGAAACAAGTGTATCTTGTAACACAATAAATAAATGAAAAAAATAAATAAAACACAGTTCCCAACACCTGCCACATCACACAAGAACTCAGGCCTCAATATGGTGGCATCTTCCAGCCTGGCCCATCCTGAGCAGGGAAGCAGTTTCCACGCGAGCTAGGACTGAGCAAGGACATAGGAAATCTTCAACACACCAGGGCTTCCAGAAGAATTGGCCTGGTTATTTTCTCTAACACTGGTTACATTTTCCACTAGAGTGGGATTAGAGGGTGAAAGCACATTTTAACGTCAATGACTAGGAGGCAAAGGTAGATGCTATTAAACACTCTTTGGACCAGGCGTGCTAGCGCACTCCTTTAATCCCAGGTCAGCCTGGTCTGTATACATATTTGGGGCCCTAGGGTAAATAAAAATAGCCACATATGCTATTCCAGGGACTGTCTTTGAAGACACTCAGAATGGTCCAGCGTTTGACATACCGTCGTAGGCTTTCCTACAACACAGCCTCTAACAAAACTAGGATGTCCCGAACCCCTGGTAACAGGATTGTTTACCTTTATACCAAGAAGGTTGGGAGAGCACCCAAATCCGCATGTGGTGTATGCCCAGGCAGACTTCGAGGGGTTCGTGCTGTGAGACCTAAAGTCCTTATGAGATTGTCCAAAACAAAAAAACATGTCAGCAGGGCCTATGGTGGCTCTGTGTGCGCTAAATGTGTCCGGGACAGGATCAAACGGGCTTTCCTTATTGAGGAGCAGAAAATTGTGGTGAAAGTGTTGAAGGCACAAGCACAGAGTCAGAAATAAACATGAGGATTTTTAAGTAATAATAACAACAAAAAAAAATAGCCACATATGTTGAGGACCTGAGATCAATCCTCAGAACCCACAAGGTGGGCGGAGAGAACTAGCTCCTGCAAGTTGTCCTGTGACCTCTGCATGTGCACCACAGCATACACATGCTTACACACACACACACACACACACACACACACACATGCTACTGGCCAGCCCTCCTCGGGGGGTCGTGGGTTTCTGGGGAGTCCTCTTGGCAGGAAGAACACAGGGAAGTTTGAACGGTGTGCAGAAATGAAAAACTAAGAGAAGTTTTTCCAAATCTACAGCAACTTTATTGAACAGGGGCAGTGATTATATAGTGGTCTTTGGGAGAGGGCAGAACAAAGGATTTAGCAAAGCTTTACAATTACATAGGTAGGTAAAAAAGTCAAGATTTACACATTAACTAAAAAGCTCAGAGCACTCAGAGCAGGAAACTAAAACATCACAAAGTTTGGTTAGGAAATAAACTTTCTTTGAAGTAAAATGTAGAAATCTTAAGACAACCTTTACCGAGGAAATAACATCTAAGAAGAAAAAAAGGAACATCAATAGTTTACAAGTTATAATTGAAAAGTTACAACACACAAAGTTCTTTAGCAGCAGATATTGGTCTTATATCTCTATCCTGAAGCTAGAGTAAATACATCTTAAAGTTAATAGTTTCTTTTAAGTTTTTATTGAAGTAAAAACCTTATTTCTATAATATCCTAAGTTACCTATTAGTTTTTTTAACTTTAACTGCTAATTTAAGGTTTAAATTTTTACTGAGAACTAAGAGCTGTCCCACTGTTTGCTCCAGCTAACAGCTTTGTTTTTGTCAGATAAGTGGCTGGTGTAAGGAGACTTAGCCTCTGCCTTGCTTTACTGGGAGTGTTAGAATCCAGGCTTTAGCAAGAGGAATGTCTTATCTACCTCTTTGTCTAGGACCAGAGGATGAGATAAAAGGATTTTTTTATTTTAGGTTTAAGGGGAATTTTTGTTTTAACCTTAATGAAGAGATGTTTTTTCATCATACATTTTTACCACTGGAATCTGTTTTCTTCAAGGACACTCATGTAAGGCAAGAACATTACTGTCATGCAATTATTTTGTTTTCTTGATCTGAAGCAAGTTTTAACCTTGCCATATATATTAACAGTTTACATTATATTGTTTGTTAAGGAGAAAGGTCTGTTTTTTACTTTGGATCTGCAGAAAATTCTTGCTGCCAGGAAAAAGCCCTGTGCCCAAGAGAGGCATTTTAATTGCCAGTTCTTGATACATTTCAATAGTTTATTTTGTATCTATAAGCTGGCTTTAAGAAAAGATCTTTTTGTGCTCAGTGTTATGCTAAGTCCAACACCAGAAAACGTAAGATCCTAGGAAAGCATCTCAATCTTGGGAGTGCTCTTAGCTGAGTGTTCTGCCAGGGACCTCCAGGGGGTCCAGCCCCGTAGGACATTGCTCCCCCGCCTGCCTTGAATATGATTTCTCATATTGTTTACACAGGCATTACTGGAGTGGGTGTGACAGACATTGTGGCAGGCATGGGAGTGGATGCTGCACACACACACACACACACACACACACACACACCACACACATGTAATTTTTAAAAGACAACTCCAAGCTGGGGGTGGTCAAGCACGCCTTTAATCCTAGCACTTGGGAGGCAGAGGCAGATGACTCTCTGTGAGTTCAAGGCTAGCCTGGTCTACATATTGAGTTCCAGGCTAGCTGGGGCTATAAGGAATCCCTATCTAAAATAAGAAAAAAGACAGTTCCATGGGGCTGAGAGATGGCCTAGCGGTTGGGAGCACCAACTGCTCTTGCAGAGGACCCGGGTTCGATCCCCAGCACCCACATGGTGGCTGAGAACCGTCTTTAACTCCAATTCCAGGGGAATCTGACGCCCTCTTCTGACCTCCATGGCATTGCATAACATGGGTGCACAAGTTTACATGCAGACAATACATTCATACACATACAAAATAAATAAAATTTTAAAAAAATGTAAAAAAAGAAAAAAGACAGTTCTACACGGAATGGGGGGTGGAGTTGATCAAAATATCTTATACATATATATGAAATTCTCAATTTTTAAAAGATATATATGTAATATATACAATAAATATTCAAACTTATTTATTTCTTTATTAGCAGTACTAGGAATAGAGTCTAGTGCTTCTGAGCATGGAAGACAAGCACTCTACCACTGAGCCATGCCCCTAGCCCTTCCCTGGGGGATTCTAGGCAGGGGCTCTGCCACTGAGCCACACCTCCAGCCCCTCACTGGGGGATTCTAGGCAGGTGCTCTACCATTGAGCCACACCCCCAGCCCCTCACTAGGGGATTCTAGGCAGGTGCTCTACCACTGAGCCACGCCCTCAGCCCCTCACTGGGGGATTCTAGGCAGGTGCTCTACCATTGAGCCACACCCCCAGCCCCTCACTAGGGGATTCTAGGCAGGTGCTCTACCACTGAGCCATGCCC